>QLPM01000007.1:0-11734 GCA_003314695.1 Albatrellus sp. MG142
CAATCCGAATCTCGCCGTATCATTTCATAAACTGTATCTTCTAGAACTTCTGGGACGCAGAAACGAATAGCGAGTTCCATTACAACCAGGTCGAATCCTGTTGGAACGCGAGTTGGTGGCTTGGTGAGCCGGTAAGCACTGAGCTACCGCAATTTTGAACTTGGATCAAATATGTACAGATATGGGAAACCGCAGAAAAAGCGAGGATTATCACCGCCAACCTCATGTGGTAAGCACTACCGTGCATAGTCTAGAGAAATGAACTCCTACTCCAACGCGTAATCTAGGCCTGGGCCCCCCAAAACTTTAGCGGGCACGGCGTCAACATACTTTGTGCCGTGGCGGGTAGGCTTGCTAGCAACGTCAATGGTGAACTGTTTATGACGCCACCATAGGATCATGTACCTTTACAGGACAAGCTTGACCAAATTATGGAATGGATTGACCTGCCACTTGGGAAGCGACCCCAACTAATTATGGGTATGATACTTCTCATTTATATTTAAACTGTTTTCCGATATATTTCGCGTAGCCTACGAACCCTCTTTGGATCAGGCGGGTCATTTGGCCGGGCCCGCTTCTGCACTAGTCAACGTTAGTCCTCCATCATTAATTTTCTTATGGTGAATTGTCGTTGACATATTACACAGGAAACGCTCAGCTATATTGACGAATTTGCGAAAAATCTGCACACCTCGCTGGTTACTCGGAATTTGACTGACATCGTCGACATTATATTTGTAAGCGACCACGGCATGACTGATACCAGCCACCCTGAGTTGGTGTACATGGATGATTTCCTCGGCTCAGATGGCCTAGCTGCTATTGACCACGAAGATGGTGATTTGTTGTCATATTACATTATAGAAAACAGCTTCGCTGACTGTCTTTATAGGTTGGCCATCCAAAGGTCTCCATTTCAATACGCAAGCTAACATGTCACGCTACCTTGATATATTACTCAACGCAGCGTCCGAAAACAAGGAGAAATTCGATGTTTTCACTCCGGAGACGATGCCAGGACGTTATCATTTTGCGCGTAGCAAGCGTATTGCGCCGATTTATGTTGTGCCTAAGATCGGCTACGCACTCACGACCAAGCACGAGGGTGATGAAGGAATGTCGAAAGGCGTAAGCACTTTCACGTGTTGTTGATACTCGACGAAGCAGCTCACCGTTTGTGTCTGACAGAGTCACGGTTACGATAACAGCGACCCGTCGATGTACGCTATGTTCGTCGCGCACGGGCCTTTCTCCACTGTGGCCAAGGCCGTACACCAAAGTCGCACCGTCGCCACGCCCGAAATTGTATCGCGAGCCTTTTTCGGCTCTGGAACAGGATGGCAATCGACATCGGACGACACCTACGTCATGGATGGCTTCGAAAACGTAGAAATTTACAATTTAGTAACGAAGTTGCTGGGCGTGGAACGTTGCGCCGTGAGCACCAACGGTACTGCCGGATTCTGGGATAAATACTTTTGAATAGATATCATGCACACATTAGACCACTATACTGTATATCTCATGGCCTTCGCCGACCTGTCGTTGTGTTGATTTGCTATGCCATGTAATCGCTATCGGATTTGTACCCTACATTTTCAGAGATATTAGGATCTTCGGATGGGCGTCACACGACATAAACTTCCTGAATGGCTTATACGAAAGTGTAGTGATCTTCTGAGCATGTGCACAAGACGAGAAAGTGTAAGATAAGGTTTGAAACCAGACAATGATCGTGAATCGTAATAAAGGCTCCCGCACCACCCGCGGAAAGTGCAACAAGATCATACAGTGTGGCTGTCGAAAACAGCATCGAAGGAACAACGCAGCCAAAGTACCTATTCATGAGCATCGTGACAACACCGGCATTCTCGGTCTCCGTCATCGTCAGTGGCCATCCGCATCGAACACCATGTGACTTCCCGCAGTGGGATGGTGGACTTGGACGGGACCGCCTGCAGCGGCCGGCACATATGCCTCCTGGGGCAAGCCGGACTCATCCAAGCCCTCTGCCGCCTCAATGATCTCGTACAGCCTCGATGCAACCTCGGGAGGCGGAACTTGCCCGCTGAGGATGCTCCGCGCGGGGATGGGAGAGCCGTAGAAATCGCGGTTCGCGTCTTTGCGCTCGATGAGGACAGTGCCCTCCAACGAAAGCCCGGCAAAGAGACCTGGGGACCAGCCTGTCAGCACGACTCCTTTTCACTGCTGATATCGAGCGGCGGCGCACCTTTGGACTTCGAGTACGAATACATGGGCGCGGGGTGCGCGAGGGTCGCCTGGATGCTGCCGCCGGTGCCGATGGGCCCCGCCGCGGCGCTGATGTTACCACCGATCGTAACGTTCCCGCCGATCGAGAACGCACGCACGGCATCTTCGCTGTTGAGCACGACGACGAAGTCGGTGATGTCTGCGCCAATCTGAAGACCCCAGCCGACACCGCCCGTGGCGATGCATGACGGCGCAGACCACGAGCCGTCCGGCAGACGCGCGATGACGAGCCCGGAACCTGCCTTTCCGGAGAAGACAAAGCCGGCTTTGATGACCTCGAATATGGCCAGACCTGTGCGGTAATATCAATGATGCGCATGGAGGCTGACATGGAGGTTGGGTCTCTCACCTCTTGCCCGCTGCAGGATGGCCTTCGGTATTGAATTGAGAGCGGATTCGGGATGGGAGGGGTCGGCTGGAAGCCGGTCAGAGCGAGTTCGAGACCAAAAAAAGAGGGTCTCGGTAGCCCACCGAGGAAGCTTGCGAGGATTTTCGCCGCCTTGTCTGCCTCGCCTGGTAGTGTGAACCCTTGCGCGAAACTCTGGGAGCCCGTAGCGACGCGGCTGGAGCCCTCCTTCAGGAATGTAGTTGCCTGGGCGCCGGCCTTCTGTGCGCCCTTGCGGAACTTGTCGAACACAGACATGTTGCGTGGGTAGGAGTGGGTGTATGGCCTGGATATGAAAAGGACTCTGCGAGTGCCAATTACTATTGTATGGCCTTGCTCGAAGAGAAAGGTCTCGTAATATGCGCCAGGATCTTGCAGGGGCAGTTTGGTGCACAAATAGATGCCTTATGTGGTTAAAATTACTCTTTTTGTCGACGTTGTGCATCAAGGCGTTACGAACTCTATCTTGAACTTGTCCGGGTGGGACAAAGTATTACATACTCTCTCCAAAACACAGCTCAATAGATAATTATCCTCAGCGCGTACAACAGTGCAATACCAGTGTCTGCTAGATCGATGAGTCGGAGTGAAGCCTGAGACTTCCGACGAGTCACGGTTGGCCAAGATTCTGTTGGCATGGCGTAGTGATTACAGGAGACCAGTACAGACGACGGACAGCCATCCAGACAGAACCTTGACCGACCGGGGCTCGTCGGAGCTTCACTGAGGTTTCAAGCCACTCTGTGCCATACTTCAATAACATCGCACTGCTGTTAGCGCCATCACTCGTAAATGTACAGCATAGCGGGCTATGTATATATGGATCTTTCTGTTTTCGAAGACTCCACCATTGGATGCCAACTGCTCAATATTGAAATTTAAATAAGCATCACGACAATCACGACAATCACTCTGTGCCGCAGCAGGCGGCACTGCAATTACAACTGTTGCGCGTTCAAGAGACCTTTCTCTTCGAACCAGTGCCATACGGCACCCCGAATGATCCAACTACTCATGTCATCTTCCGGTTAGATCGTGCTGTGAAATAAGCAACGCCAGACGACGCGCATCACAAGACTCAGCCGCTATTGCAACAGGCATAAGCGATGTATCAAAACAGCTAGCTTTCAAAACGTTGAAGCTTGTTCACATTTACTGGCAACGAAGAAGGCCAACACAAAACAAATTAAAGAAGACTGAAGTTACAATATCTGCTGCCCCCTAATTCGCTTGGGATCCATCAGCGCCAGGTGTCATTCAGAATGAGGTTCCCGCTACTGGGGGTGGTGAGCTGGTTGTTGGGGTCTGACTCCCACGTCACCGTGCCGTTAAACTTGCGTATGTATTTGTACTGTATAGAGGTGCTGGGAGGAAGGCTGACCGTGACTAATTAAGGGTCGGCGTCAGCACGCGACGGAGATGGTAAACCATGCAGGACGCACTGCTCCATATGGGATAGTTCGCCGCAGAGAGGATCATGGCATTGTCAGGCGACCAATTCTGCAGCTCGGGAACGGAACCGGCGAGAAAGATGTTCTCTATTCATATCAGACGCGTCAGATAGTATCTTCGTGACCCTTGACACTGTGAAAAACGCGACTCACCACCAAATACAGTGATCGCCAGTACATTGAACGTCACCGCGATGGTATCAGCTGGGTTACCGGAATTGCGGGAGCAGACACTCGGCACTGTGAGCCCGCTCGCTCCCCAACTCGCCGTCTTCATGCCCGCCCGCGCGTTAGACACGGTAAGCATAGACGCATAGCTCCATGTGAGGTCGACTGCGCTAACAGGCGTGCCGTTGCTACGGCTGTATTCCTCGGCAAGGGCTCCATCTGACGGCGTGTAGGTCTCAACAATCGAAACAAAACCGTCCGCGTAAGCCTTGACCGCGCGGGTGAGCGCGGTATACGTGGCGGAATCTTCAGCATACGTGCCCACTGCAGTGCCAGGCACAAGCTGCTGGAAAAAGGGCAGCGAAGTATTAGTGACGTTAAGCCCACCAACGCTGTCCCAGGTGAGCAGCGCATCATACAGCTGTTCAGCGACGGCGAAGGTAGTCAAGTACCATGGCTAGAACACATGTTAGAAGGTCAGTTTCTCGCTCTCGTGATGTCAGCTACAAAGCAGCGCACGTTTCCTCCTTGGTAGACGTCCTCAGGGTAACGCCCGGTCGCAACAGCAGCGCTTGCGCTGATGCCGCTATTGATGGCGTAAATGGGGCGGAAGGCGTCAGTATAGACCTTAAGGTTCGCGAGGGCCTTGTCGGAGCACGGCTGAAACGTTTTCGCGTCGCAGCCCGCAGCAATATCCCATGTGTGTATCGAGGCGAGCACGGTGTTTGCATCCTTGCCGGAGCGGCCACCAGCAGTATTCGCTGTGATATAACCGATAGATGGGTTCCAGTAAGACTGCTCATGCATGAGTAAGATAATATAATACGTCACATATATGACTAGTACCTGAAGGAAGCACAAGACATTGTCTGCCTGGGTGCTGTAGTTGCTGACGACCGAAGTCTGGCCAATCCTGGTTGCAAAAGCGCACCCCTCACGAAGGGAGCGGTGCTGCACCGCCGTAGTGAAGAACGATGAGGCGTTAATTTCCTCCCACAGATCGAACCTAATGCCATGAATTTGAGCTTTCGCGCAAGGAACTCGGAAAAAAGAGCACCTACGTGGACATGTTCCACTCGGAAGCAACATAGTCGAGATCGAGCTTGATCATGGGCCAGAGGGTGTTGGTAACGAAAGTGGTATTTCCAGTGTCCAGAAGCCAGTTCGCATAAGTGATTAAAGCTGTGGCGCGCAAGGCGGGACCGTCTGCAAAGATCTGAGTTTTCTCTTTAAGCAATCCCACAAGTCAGCGTACTAACCACGCTGGGGACGACCCCAAGGCTCCGTAAAAGCCGTCTCGTCGATGTTGAATTTGGGTTCCCCAAGGCCTCCGGTCGACACTGAACCACTAGGGTTAGTCACTTGCTGGAGAATAGACTCTGCGCCGACAAAATGGTCGATGTGGCTACGGAGGCTCTTGTCACGGCCGAGTGTGAATTCATCAATGAGAGTCTTGAAGACAAGCGACGAATCGCGTGTCCAGGTGAAGAGATAGTTCGGGTTTATGTTGCTTGGACTGGCGATTACAACACCCGCCTACAACGACACGTCAGGGCACGATTATATGCGCAACTCGGGGTGCGCACCTTCGCGCCAGAGGACTTGGAACCGCTGGGTCCAATGTTAGCCAGCAAGCCTGCCTTGGCGATGTGTGACTCAGAGCGGATAAATTCGTCGAGTTTATGAGACCGGCAGAACGCGCTTCCGGTAAGGCCTATGAGCGACGCGAGCTGGAGGAGGCGCATCTTGAACGAGGAAGACGAGGACGATGGGTGTCGTCTCCGGCAGATCTGAGGGGAGATATTTATGGGACTGAAGCTTGGGTAAATCTGCAAGGATGTTGGGCCGAAGCCGCCGAAGATAGGGATGGCAAGCACGTTAGGCATCGACGCTCTTGAGAGACCTCTGTCAGGTGATCGCGACAGCACATGCTGCCAATTCTAGGCGGAAATACATCTCCGGTAATGTTTCGCTGCTTCCAATCATTCACCTTTGTGGTGCTCCGAGTGTCAGTGCAGATCGCAGCCGAAAAAACTTAGCGCTCTAGGAATGAGATGCTGCAAGTTCATGACCCTTTACATACACCTCGATCCCACAAACATAGCTGCGAAGTGCGACAAGGTGAGGATGAGGTGACCGATGAGTCTATAGTTAGGAAGGTCACGAGCAAGAACAGGCCCATGAGAGTGGTCACGCTTCGAGTCCACCTGCCATGGTCGTCAACCGTCAAATGATCTCGTATTCCCAATTTCCCACCTGTTGCCTGGCTAATTTCCGCATCGTAGGAGTGTGCTTTGTAAAGACTCTTTATTGTACATGGCGCCCTGTGGCGGACTGTGACCTCTGCAGGTGATTTCCCCCAGCCTCTGGCTCTACTGTATGTCTCCGAGTACAGTGGCCAACCCACCACAGTTAGGGGCGCTCAAAGTTGACACTTAATGGCTTAAGACTTTTGGTTAAGCTGGCAGTCACGCCAGACGCTCGCCAGATTTGGCAGTTGTTTTGCCAGTTAAGCAAAAGTCTTAAGCCACTAAGCGTCAACTTTGATTCAATTTCCGTACAGTGATGTTTCAAAATTCATTTTACGTCTCTTCGCCTCTTTCCTTTCCTCAATATCAAAAGAACCCCTAGCATATTGCTTTGTGGGCTCTGTCCAATTGGCAACGATTGTACGAAGCGAATCTGTCACTCTTTTGAATTCCTTACCCTTTCTAATTACGATCATCGACTTGCTCACAGATTCCGATTCTTCGACGCGTCGGATCCTGTCTTGCCCGCAATTGGTATTGCAAATGGTATCTTACCTGCCATTAGTCAGTAAGACGATTTTCTCTTGGTGACTGCGGCACAGATGTCCTCGCAGCTTCGGTCTTTGTATCTTAGCGCTGTGCTCATCTATCTCTGATTCATGCCATTGTGTGGGCTTCTTCGTGATTCCCGTTAACGCCCTTGTTCGTGTAGTCAACACACATCTCGTTCGTTGTGGGTATCATGTAATTGGCCCTGCAGCGTCTCCAAGAGAATGTGTATTGCTGGCGTGGATTCTCGCTCACCGCGGATTCAAGGGTTTATTCCCAGCCCACTTGGTGTGCATAGTGCTTTGTAGCAGTCTCTAATGTACTGCTCCAACAGGTGTGTCTGCTAGTTGCCAAGGATCTTTGCCGACGATGCCTCCGAAGACTTGCATATCATGGCTCTTGCCCACTATCGTTCCTCCGAGGGTGATGCTGGCCATGCTCTTGTATGCTTGCCATCCATCTTGACGTCCTGTGACCACAGGTGGGTGAACGCATGTCCCCACTTTTCTCCCGAGACGTTGGATTTGTCCGCAAGGTGTAACAGCTTTGCTTTCCACACAAGGTAGGCATGCGTCTCATTACCAGCACTGCTGACCACTATTACCGTGGCGCCCATTTGCGACATTTTCCCCCTGATTTTCCTGACGGTCATTCAAGGGCTATGGGCACCTTGCAACGAACGCATCAAGTTTGACTGGAGATCAATCATTTCTCCTTTCGCCCGGTATGCACTCTAAAGATATAGATATCCCCAGACAATCACGATCACTACGCAATTTGGAGGATTGCATGCGGTAGAAAAATAAGTATAGCATGCGGTGCACACATAACAAATTACAAGATTAGGAGCTTGAACGTTAGGTTTCTCCGTGTTGCACAGATTACCAAGTTAGATAATCGACCCAGGCATCTTTATGAAGCTGCGGCCCGTGCATATACAATAAATCCCCACAACGAACACTATTCTGAATGTCCTATACATAGTTCAAATCCGGGTGCGACATCGTTGTAGCGCTGGCCGTGGCCGACACCCTGAAGGACCTCACGGTGTGCAGGACAGAAATGGATTGCGCACAACATTCGTCCCCCCATGCAAAGTCGAACAGGAAGATCATGGCGCTCCGCATAGTCGTACAAGATGCCCGCGACCGCCGAAATGGCCAAGGCCTTCCTGAGCTGGCGTGCGCTCACTATACACCCTGAGAATGCCGCAGTTTCACGCAGTAGTGCCTTGAGGGCAATGACGCGCCGTGGCCGGATCTCGTGTCAGTGGAGGTGTCGGGCTCGTGCCGATCGCGCTCGCGCAGCGTCACGCGCCCTGGCGCGATAAGCACCAGCTCACATGGTCGACACGAATCTCTCTGCGGGGGCGAACGACGTCTTCGATCTGTTGTTTGAGCCCTCATAACCGGCGTATTATGACTTTGTCGCTGGAGCACATCTACTAGCATACTGCATCCGGATGGGCGGATTCAACACCGCGTTTACTGAGCCTGACACTACATTTCGTTTCCTGGTCTGCCGGATGTAAGTGTCGTGCGGTGAGCGACTCTGACCTATGGTGCGCGGCCCTCCCTCCCCTTCTCACTTCACCTCCACTTTTCTCCACGCTTGTTGTCTTGTATCGCACCGCCTGATTAAATCATCCTTACAGCTGCTTGACCTGAATGCGGTGGCCCTTCCTGCCAATCGAGCCGAGCTTCGGTATCTGTCCCTACAGTTTAAGTACCAACCTGCGAAAGAATGCGGAAGTCGTCATCAACCCCCACAGCGTCGCGGGGAGGATCGTGGACATCCCGCCCTCCTGGCATACCTGCTTCTCCAGGCTAGTAGGCGCCTAGACGTACGGTGACGACAAGTTCGTAATGACGTTCTAGCGCTGCAGTGGCGACATGGGAAACGTTGTCATGTTCAGGATGACAGACAGGGGACCGCGCCTGGGCTTACTTCGAGTTCACGCATGTGGGCATTGCTGTCCAGGGTTGCCTCCATGAGTCCTCCGGTTCCCTGATGGCTACTGAATAGTTTTCTGTCGGTGCCGGCATGTTTAAATCTAGGAGGGCACGAAGGCACTCCTCTGAAGCGCTTGATACCGCCCCTCCCCCGCCGAAATTCTCCTGTAACGAAATAAATTACGTACGGCGCAATCCTGCAGCAGGACATGGCACCATCTGCCACGATCGAGATATGTGGGTGTCGCCCAGGGCCATAGGGCATGCGGGCGCCAGCGGGTATATAATAACAGTGGTAACGGCGTGTTACATTGCAACTCCTTCCAAGGATGCGTCCACAGCTCTGTAAGAGTTCCAGCTCGTGAGCAGCACCGAAAACCAAGTTAAAATGGCAAAAGTGCAGTAAGAATCAGTATACAAGGACAAAAGGGTAATACCCAGAGTTGTAGGGAAGCACAGGCGTGTGTGTGAACGGGTGTGTGTTCGTGATTGAAGCGGAGGGGAAGGAATGGACACGCGAGTCCCACGGCGTTAGCGCGAAATCAAAGCTACCCCTGACCACACAGAAAGACGCTATAGTATATATGCAAATAAATTTAGCAGTGCATCTGATCCGCCAAGTAAATGGGTCTACTTGTACGTCTTGTCGACCAACCGACTTTCAGGACAGCGCATCTCATACGGCCGACGACGCCGACCGACCGTACATGCGCATCTCCATCTGCGACGATGCGGGGGTGTGGAGCTCCTTGTACGAGTTCCCATGCGTGCCGATGGATGTCTGCGCCTCCACCCCCTTGCGTCGGTTTCGGACACGCTTGCAGCAGCACCATATGCACGAGCCGATCATGAGCATGAACACCACGAGGCAGCCGAGGAGGATGTACGGCCAGTGACGCAGCACTGCCCCTTCTACGTGTTGCTTACGCTCCGCGGCGGACTCAGGCGAGTGCGACTGCTGTGACGCCGGTAGAAGCACCTTTGACGGCGAGCCTGTCGTGTCAACGCCACCGAGCCGAATCTTGACGAAGTCCTGGTGTGCCGCTGCTGGGACGGTGAGCGGGAGCATCTGTATGTACGGATCCGATCTGTCATTCGAGTTGTCCACAAAATTGCCAAAATCAATGAGCGTGTACGCGTTGCGGACTGCACATAAATCATTCATCAGCAGGTAGGGAAAAAGAGGAGGCTTTGGTACTTACGGAAAGACATGCCGAGGAT
Source organism: Albatrellus sp. MG142 (assembly GCA_003314695.1). Classification (NCBI taxonomy): domain Eukaryota; kingdom Fungi; phylum Basidiomycota; class Agaricomycetes; order Russulales; family Albatrellaceae; genus Albatrellus; species Albatrellus sp. MG142. The sequence continues at coordinate 10,250 of QLPM01000007.1, forward strand.
CATGTCGTACTCTCCAAGCAGACTGAACGCGGATGTAATGGGTTGGAACTGGTGTATGGATCAGTCCCATGGCCAGGATGCTTGGTACCATTGGACCACTGCTCACCGCGCCAATACAGAGATTCCCAGCTTTGAGGTCGCTGCTCGATGTATCCAAAGGATGGATGGGGTAAGCCTGGCCACCAAACATAAATGTGATGTTCAGTTCCTGATCGCAAGGGAGCATCCATTGTTCGGTTTGGGTATTGTACTGTGCACCCTGCACACGGCCATACATCGCGTCGGAAACGGCACGCGGAACTTGCGGGTAGGAGAATCCTGTGTCAATGACCGCAACAAGACGATTCTTTGGCGCGTTGGGCACAATGGAGTGAATATGGATAGGTTGTCCATCTGGACCAATGACTCCGTCGACATCGGTCAGCATGGCCCAGTGCTGGTCGATATTTGTCAGCGTCGGCACGTCCTTTATCGTCAGCTTCGGCTGTGACGTGATGTTCTCAAAGCCAGGCACCGTCTGGGAGATCGTCATTTGACCGGTGAAGGACTCGTCGGGGTCGCCCTGGCGGTCAAGGAGGATGGAGAGAAAATTCTGCGAGCTCTTGTTCTGCTCAAAGATGCGAAAGAGTGGCGAGTCGCCCGTAGAACTATCTAATTTGTCGTGAACAACGGAGCCTGTGTTTGGGCCCAGCCCAAGAAGGCCTTGGTAGCCCTGCGCATAGATATTTGTCGTAAAGCCTGAAGTATCTCCGACAAGCACTAGAAACAAGTAATAGTGAGGATAAGAAGACGAGGATGATAGCAAAAGAAGCGGACCAAACGCTTGCTTGTCTATGGTATAATCATCAAAACCAAGGGAGGCCGTATTAATGTTCCCTGGATAGCGATAGCTGAGTGTGTGGCCACGAAAACAGATGTCGTGAACACGAACCCGTGGCATGACCAATGGCATAGCTAAGTGTGACAGACTTTCCGGTGTCCTGTGCATTGGGAACTTGACCAGCGACCCAAAGGTCAGAACTACGATCAGCATTAAAATTTGTACGAAGAAGACGACAGCAGATATCGTGAGGGTGGTCAGAGTTGCAAGGTATTAAAGGACTACTAACCTTCCTGTATCGAGAACAACAGAAAAGTTGTCCCCTCCGAGGGTGATGGACGCTATGTATTGTACGTTCTGGCTGTTGCGAACATTTACGCCGACGTTGGTGGATACGTTCGTGCGAGCATGAAGTTGATGAGATTGAGGAAGAGCGTTGTCGGTGATGCGAGCAGTGAATGGAATGCGGAATGCTACCGCAGCGTATAGGTTGAAGAGGAGAAGGATGGAAAGGGGAACAACAGAACGCATGTCCCAGCAGCGAAAGATTATAAGATAGCTAGAGAGAGCGACAGAGTCAGTATTGGTTTTTACGTAAGGTACCCTTCAGTTTCGTGGGAATTGTAAGCGTGCGATTCTCGTGTGTTGCTCTGTACACCAGACAC
>QLPM01000009.1:0-12584 GCA_003314695.1 Albatrellus sp. MG142
GGCGCGCGGGCGAGGAGGGCAGGGTTGTATGTCGGGTTGAGCACGGGGTGTGCGGCGTGCTGATCAAGGGCACATTCTAGTGCACTGCAGATTTCAGATATAGAAAATAGATTAGACATCCCTCGCAGTTAGATATATGGGGGTGGTGTAGTGCTAGGGTCGGGGCGGGAAGCGACATACTCATATATGGCCCAGAGCATGATAAGGAAGCGGACATATTCGTCCTTGTCAAGCTCACCGCGGGCAAGCCAACCAGCCCCTGCAGTCGTCTCCGCTGCTTGGTGGGCAGCAGATGTACTGGAGCGCAGGAGGTGGCCAATGGGGAGGGAGAGGTCGAGGTTGGCAAGGGCCATGACTTGGCGATAGAGGACGGGGGAGTTGGAGGAGGGAAGAAGAGAATAGAGGAGATGAGAGAGAAAGGAGCTAAATAGCTTTCGGCACCAGGAGCTTGCAGACAGAGTCACCCTGACGCCTTTGACCACTACCAATCTACAGATTAGACCTTGGACATCGAGTCTTGATTACACCTACTATCAGTGGTGTGCTGGCTGGGCGTGGCACCACTGGCAGCGGAATGCCGGTGACCCCAGAATATCAAGCATAGTAGCTTCCAGCACTAGCGGCGTGCAGACGGGAACCATGGACCGTCTTCAGCATTGATAGGCCACGTCGCGCTCGGCAAATGTCCGAGTAGGAGTCATCCGTGTGGACGCACGGAACACTAGCACCTCTCCTAACTATAGCTATCACGGGCTAAGCTGTACCAATTTTCTGTCCGCTGACAGCGTCTGCATGCCTTTTCAGGTGATGGCATTTGCTACTAGTACGATCTCACAGTCGGCCCTATTAGCACAGCAGAGTTTGTGAAATAATATGTTCATCAGCGGCAACAATCGAAACTGAGGATGCTATATATGTTCTACTGCTAGCAGCTGTTATCTATGGCGCAGCGTTATCCGACCATACATGCTCTTATGGGGTTGTCGTTAGGTAAAAGCTTCTTGAAGACGGCAGTCCAGCAGCAGAATCGTGACTGACTGAAGTAGTACCTGCATGTGTACGTACTCGATATTGTATCTGCCAGACGCTGGTGACATCCAGATATCTCGCTCGATACCTGAGAAGCTCTATTGGATCTGTGAATCAGTATGATGACAGATTGGCCTACTATACACGTCTAATGCCTTAACAGTACTTTGTCTGCATCGCTTGCGTCGCATTCCTCGTTTTGTCAATTACCTTCAACTCCTGTATGGTTCGGCGGGATTACTGACTCGTATGCACTAAGTAAGGCTGCTTGCTTGAAGTGGCGCCAGGGGCGCCTCTAGCCTTGCTTGAAGAAGTAACTTGAAGCCTACGCTGCTGATGTTGGAGTGGCAAACTGGCACATGTACGCGCGCACATGTTTATTTACAGTACGATACTGCGGATTTGTCAGTACTGTACAGTTTCTGAACCTTCTTTTGTTGATCTTTAGTGTGGAGTTGCTTTCCCTCAGTCATTCTGGTATGCTTGACTGAGGCTATGCTAGGCACCTTTTCATGGCAGTAGCAACCTGGGATCTACGACGGGATCTACAATACTGGACACAATGTATCATTGTACACATGGGATAATCAACATAAAATTCTTTGGCGACAATGACCTCCACGCTACCTTCTGAGAACTGACACTGAAGGTGTTGACCACAGGCAGACATGAGGAGTGCTGAAAATAGCCACCACCCACGGTATTTGTCCAAACCACATTATCGGACATGGCTCAATAAGGCTATTTTTGGTTGGGATACGGTGCCTGCGATTTTTCTCACGCAATTACGTCCGCAGAGCTTTCGAGACTTCGAGCACAGAAAGCCACTCGCAGATGTGCTTATGTCGCCGTCAAATCAACATTAGCAACTATAAGTATACGCTCTTTTTCAGAGCTCATACCAATCACAACACCGAAGTGCGGATCCCCATCTTCGAAACTCTTGGTTGGATTGTCTGATAAAGGGCGTAGCATACGGCTGGTAGAGCTTACCATGGGACAGTCTATATCAAAAGTCCTGCACACATACATGTATCAACACCGATGCTAGATTACAGCAGTTCGATAAATAACTTTATCGTACGAATTACAAACGGTGGACACGGGTGTGATAACATCGTCAAAACGCGCACGCCTTACTAGTAGCAGACAATCAAGCAGAGTATCGAATGGAGGCGATGCAGAACATGGAAAGACAGACATGACAGGAAGGTCACGGGTACGTACGCTGGCACGCTTAGGTACACAATCGGACGCAGAGGCTCGCGATCGAGGTCGTGTTGTTGGGTGCGTAGCAGCCGCCTTGAAAAGAAATGTCCAAAGGAGGCATGAAAGTCGAAGAGGGCATACTCGTCCGCGAATACGCTTAGCAGTATGCGGTTAAGATTCTAACAGAAACTGGATATTGTCGATCATGGACGATGCAGAACGGATGGCCCTCGTTGCTGAGCCGCATGCTGCTTCCCAGAGCACTGTCAGGCATCCTGTCAGCTGGGTAGCTTGTATGGAGGGGAAACTACGGCGGTGGCACTCACTCATCTGGGTGTCGTTAGCATTGGTTCGAGAACGCAGATGCAGACGCAGACGGTGCCTTCGGTGGCAGCCGGGGAGGCGTCGAATACGGGCGCACGGGGATGTCATGCGAGCCGCTATCGAACACACACAGGTAGCTCTTGTCGTCCGCGAGTGATACTGGTTCAGGCAGAGTGGTCGGCCTTGCGGGGATGGCGATAGACAGCATGCTCGCACGTCTGCTCTGCTTCTCGGTACGCGTCAATTCCGGAACTGCGGATGCGCCATGTTCTGCGGGCTGCGATATCACTACCTCGACTGGATGCGAGACTAGATCTATATTTTGATCAGCACGGGGGCGACGAGGTGCTCCATCTTTCGGATGGGAGAACCGGCAGTCGTCGCCGTCAGGACAGGCACCATCCAAAAACCGCAAGCAAACCTCGCCTGAATAAATATGTGGTGTGAGTGGTTATAGCGTAAGAAGAGGTGCGCGGGTAACGCACGGTGCCCACCCATCATCACACCGCCCCCGATCACACGCCATGTCACAGGAAATATCCCGCGCTTGCGCAGCTCCTCGATTTCAGAGCATGGCCTCGTTGGGAGCAACGTGGACGAGCTTGTAGGGGAGGGTGACGCCGCGTGGTGCACAGGTGACGCCGGGTTGCGCACCGACATTAGATCATGAATGCTGCATACATAGCGCCGGGCCGGGCCGCCAATCAATGCCATGCACGGGTAAAACATATAAAAAAACGTACAACGTGCACGTCTCGCCGTCCGGGCACCGCCCGTCCTTCTTAAAAAATTTACACCTCTTGGCTGTGGCCGGCACGGATCAGTCAGCGCCATGAGGCAGCGCGTGGAGGGCATAAAAACAGAGTAGACGCACTCTTGTAGGCCCTCATCTTCCGTACTCCGCGGGGCATTCCGCTTTGCGGGGGCGACATGGGCCCAGGCGGAGCACCGTACGGCAACGCGTGTGCAGCTATCGGGACCCCAGGGCGGGGCGGGTACATGGCAGCGTCGCGCGACCACTTGGGGCCCTGGCACGGCAAGTACACGCACGGATGTGCCAGCGCGGCCCTCGCTGTCCTGAAAGACTCGTCCGTGCGTCGCGCGATGGCTATGTGCTCGTCCGCAGACGGCGCGGACGGTGCATCTGCGTCTGCGTCCACTGACCAGCCGGAGCCGGTGGATGGCGAGGAAGTACTGGTTGACACACCCGCGAAGCTGGAAATGTCGGTGTCGGGCCCCGAAGACACAGTTGAGGCAGACAGCGGCACGTCGGAGTGTAGGATGCCGTCATGCAGGTCCGTGGGGGCCATCGACGAGAGGGCGGGAGCAGGAGGGCCGGAGAATGAGAGCGGGGAGATAGGAGAGCCTGAGTAGACGGACGGAGAAGGGACGTGGGCGGGAGGATACGGTGGGTGCAAAGGTGGGTATTGGCCATACTGGTCTGTGAGGCACTGACTTGTTTAGAAATACAAACAACGGACTAATACTGGAATGCTTGCATCGATAGGGCCAGAAGTGGGCCTCGCGCTGGGAGTTATAATCTGCTGTACCGGAGAAAAACCGAAACGCTGCATCTCGCCCTGCAGGGTACCAGATTCATCGGTCTTGCAACCATCAAAAAAATACAGCAGATTACCTTGTTCTACAGCAAAAACAGGATCCTTGAAGCGGTAACCTTCGCCATGTGCACGTCTAATCAAGGCGTAGTGAAAGTCTTTGCTTCCAGGCTGGGTCCGTGGTTGGCTCGCGAGTCCTGGGAGCTTCACATGGGCGAAATTGCAACGCTCTGCAGAAAGTGGGCAAGTATCTCGCTGGTAAAATTTACACAGTTTCGCTGCAAGATCGTCGGTATTCCGATTCATCAGTCTTTTCCGGTCCACAATATGAAGAACTCACTGTGTCGCTTTTCGTCGAGCGATGCTTTTGCAAACAGCGTCATTTCGCAAAGCGTATTGTTGGCAGCACGTATTCAAGCAAGGGGAACGCGCTGTAGCCCAAGCGGATGTTTATATCGCTTACTAGAAGAATAAGGAAGTAAGATTAAATCATATACCCTTTACCAACGCTATGTCGTTATCATCTCCGACGAAGCCATAAACCAGAAGAAGCTAGCGCGCGAGCGCAGGCACTGGGTAGCTCATGCACAGGGTGGTAGCATAATTATAATGGTATCCATCACTCACAAAATAGTAAATCCGATGACGCGTCGGGAATATCTGCTATGCGTAGGCAGGGAAAGGATTGGTACGCGCATGGCGCCAGGTCGATGCTGAGATTATATGCCTCTGATTGCAACATGACACGCCCCCGCTTGGACCAAGCACGGCATAAGAAGCTTAACCATGTGTAAGATCAGCCACGAAAAACAATGTACATGTCTCATTTTGAGTCACCGCCGTGTACATTGGTCTTCCGGTATCAGCACACCGTATTGAGTATGATACGCCCACCACCCGAGGACCCCCAGGACCGAGGCCCATGTCCCGTTTTATCGCGGCACGCACGGGCACTAGTGGGTGAAAGACCAAGACAATAAGGTAGAAGCCGGTTACCTCAGCAGTATTCGCGCATGTCCGGAAGTCGTCCGGTGCCACTGGTACCTAATTGTCTGCGCTCCAATGATGGCGGCGGTCGGACAGACATCTTCGCGCCCTCTAATGCAGAACGATGCTCGGGTGTGTACCTGAACGAGCTTGTGCACATTGCGGGAATTAAGTTTATGGCATATGAAAGCAGGCCTAAAGGCCCCTAGTTGCGACTTGTTGGAACTGAGACCGTTAAGAATATATCCCTTATATGGAAGGAAGGTTCCGAGAAAGACAATAGACTGAGGAACATGTTTTCACATTTCTTCACTTCCGAAGGACGGGTCGAGCCGCGGACCTTCTATCACAAGACGCAAGAATCAACACAATTTTAAACAAGGGCCAGAGGAGAAATGAAGGGATGGTCGTTCTCGCGCGCTCTTGTGTCAAGACATTATGCTTCGGAAGGGCTTCCAGAATGTTTTTATGAGCGGTATTCTGGCTACGCAACAGAAAATACCTCGTTGAGGTCAATTAAGCAGAGCAGAGTATCTGAAAGGAAGATATAGAGCATTCAGAACGGGCGATAGAAAGACCATACCACCTACTACGTTACATCATGATCATACATTGAATAACTTCATGTTAGCGGTATAAACTCCAAGTAATTAATTTCGTACAAAGAGCGGATTATAGAGTACTGAGATAATGACCGTCATGAATCTCTGGTATATCTCATGGTGTGGAGGAGAGGAGTCTGCTCAGTTGCTCCCAATGGGGGTGGAAGCGGATTTGTAGTATGTGAAGCGTCTTCATTCGGAGACGTTAACAGACGCGTCGCGGGAGGTTGTGTCACATCCGCTTTACAAATGGGGCACTGCGTGCAACAATCTATGGTGAATGGGAGTCTTGATCTGAGAAAACGAAACAGTTACCAATTTTTTTCTGTTGATGAGCCAAGCGTCTACTTCGTTCAAGTGGAAGATGTGCTTGCAAGGGAGTACCCGTACTCTGTCTCCTTTCACAAACCCTTCTAAACAGATCGCGCACTCTACTTGCAGCGAAAACCACTCAGGATCAGAGTCGTCGTCCCCTACTACTTGGCGCACAGGAGAATCGTGCCGAGAAGGGGTCCCCCCAACTTCTAGATCAATGTGGTCGCGTGACGACGTGGGGTGTGAAACATCTTCAGGGATGGGCCCTTCATGCTTCTCCCAACCTGTCCCTGTCCAGACGCACCAAGGAAGGCGGCGGACAATGTCTTCTGGAGCGCGATCCCGCTGAGCAGCGCGTGCTGCTCGTAAACGGTGTATGAGGAGAGTAATGAAAGTGAGAGTAGAGGGGATGACCAGAATAACCAGGAACGTAAGGATCGGGCTGGAAATCACATGATGCAGTCATGAGAAGGGATGAAAAAACACGTAAGCAATTCGTAAACATACGAGTACCACTGCCAAGCCGAAAGCTCGGAGCTGATGAGCAACGACACTGTCTTGAGACCCGAGTGCGAGGTGTTTGACGTAGCGATGAGGGTCGTGAGCTGCGTGTAGTCTGAATACTGGATGAACGTGGCCGCAATAGATACATCCGACGCATCGCCTACGCGGAAGATATCAGGACAAATGTGCCATCAAAAGACACACGAGGTAACGGCACACCTGGACTGTACATATTCACAAGAGCGTCTGCGTTGCCGCTAACCTTCGGATCATCGCCGCCCACCACAACGGCCTTTGCTCCCAAGCGCTGCGCCTCCCTGACTTTATCTACGAACTGACACTGGCCTCGCTGCACGAGCGCGATCCAAGTCTCTGTGGGCTCGGGCTCGTGCGATCCTACGACGCAGAGCTTTGGACAACCAAGATTGGGTGATGATTCGTCGACTGAAGAGTAGATGGGATCCGTGTCTTGGTCGCCATGTGTGTCGTCTGGACAGGGAACGGTGAAGGAATTGAGGGGGATGACATAGCCGAGCAGAGGATCTACCAGTTCTGCGCCGAAGGAGGCAGGCCGGGATACGAAAGTGACAGGAGGGAATCGGTCGACGACAGAAACAGTGCTATCTGCGCCCCATGCCCATCCCCAGAGCCATTCATGATGCCCAGTTACGGATTCTGAGACGTTTCGGATCCAAGTTAACGGGTCAGCACGGGTATTAGGGACGAGGAGGAGGATCGACAGAGAGAGAGAAAGCGAAAGGAGACGATACATGGGTGCTCTGGGCGGAAAGAGATAGTGATCAGTACATGATTTTGACCTCGTCTTGGGCCTGGCATGAGGGATCCAGTCCAATTCGGCAATTCCCGGAACCAGCCAAGCTGCCTCTCCTCGTTCTGCCGTGGTATCAATGTGTCGGCAGCTCTCGACGCGTTACTTCCATCGACCAGCGTAACGATATTTCCTGGCGCTGTGCTCTGTGCATCTTGGCCCACCTGGTCACTCAAATCGAAGTGAGATTGGAGTACAGTCTCAGCCTAAGCAGACAACTACGACTGCGTGTTCACTTCGACGTAAACACTGATGGTATCGTATCTCCGTAAACGTACAACACCGGCCTCGAGGCAGGCAACCCTCACTACTTGTGTGTAACGGCCCATCGGTGGTAACCAGTCGTGTGCTGTGAGTAGCCCTGCCTTCCACGCCGTGCGAAACGCCCTATTCAGTGATAACTGCGGCCCGCTCTTTCCTCATTTGAACTGTTGGTGCAGTACGTCATCGAGCGCTTGTGTCGGGCCGTTTATGCGTCCTCACTGTAATGTGCGGCCAGCACCGCATCAGATGCTGCATCGGGGCGGTTCCTGTTCCTGTGGTCAACTGTATCCGATTACTTCTGCTGAGGCCTCCATGTATGTTGAGTACTAGTCACCAGACACTGGGAGGTGGTGCGCCACGTCCTACAGACAGACACACCTCTTTCAAATCTAGACGAGGTACGTGTTGAAAAATCGACGACAACGGTACGACACCCGCGCGCGCAACCTGCTTGTCCATGGCAAGAACAGCGGAACATGGGCAATCGCGTGAGGAAAGTACAGGGGGGGGGAGGCTAATTTATATAACTAACGACCCTGCAGCTGCGCTCGCTCGCGTCAGCTCGCAATCCTGATGGCTCCCCGAATTTCCTAATCCCAACAGTACGGTGCAAACACAAGCTTCCGCCACAAGCGACGGCAGCAAACACAGCAAGAAACTAGTTTTGAGATACTCTAAATAATCAAAATATACGCAATACTGTCACAGTGATCTAAGATCAATAGCGTAAAGGAATAACGGATCGATACTGTGCAAGAAAATGTCCGCGGTCAGTGCATCAGCACGGGGCCGACGTCCCCACCCTTCGAGTCGCCTGCGCTCTCACTCAACAGCAGAACGCAGACGCCCGAGAGCGTGAAGATGACGACGCTTGTGTAGACCGGGAACGATGGGTTTACCATCAGCAGCACACCGCCGAGCATTGGCGCGATCATCCCGCCTCTGAAGAATAGCACACTACCGCGTGAGTACAATGACGAATAGTGACGAGTTGGGTACGGACATGCGGGAGAGCGCAGAAGCGATGCCGCACGCAGTACCCCGAACTACAAACGGGGACATAGTGAGGTGAGACAATCGAGGCGAGACCATGAGATAGAGTAGGGGGAGGGCGCACCTTTCGTTCCGAAGATCTCTGGCGTCCAGCCGTACAAAACAGCCCACATCGTCTATACGACCACTAGACGTCAGGCGCGGGGAAGAAAACACAAGAGTAGCTCAAACAACTCACCGTAGCACTCAGGCTCATGCCGACGGTGCTCGAGGTAATCGCGAAGTGGCCATCGACCATCACGAACATGATGCAAAACATCGCCGTGACGAATGTGCTGCCAGCCAGTGACAAGCGTCTGCCCAAGGGCGACTCTATCAGATACGCACCAAGCTAGATACCAGACAGTCGCGTAGTCAGGCAACACAGTCGACTGAAACGCGAGGCGGACGCACCACTGCGCCAGGACACCCGCCGATCGTGAAGATGACGACGTCCCACAGTGTGCCCTCCAGCGACTTGGGCTCCGTCCCCACTGCCGAACGCGTCTCGAGCAGCTTCGGCAGGTACACGTTGAATATCGTATATGCTGCCCACGCAAGCGTAAGTCCCCCTTCAACAAAAAGCACACACGAACGCACCGAGTGCCATGCCGAACCATGCCCCCCACACCAGTACCGTCGTACGTATCCACTCCGGTGTAAGCACCATTGAGAAGCGATCGAGCCACGCGCCGAGCGGCTTGCGCACCCATCGCGGGAGGCGCCACCACACGCGCTGCTTCACCTCGTACAGCGATGACCTGTGCGACGTAACACTCATGCCCCGCCGGCGACGGTGCGTCGGCTCGTCCTCGTCCTCTTTGAGCGCGGTCGTGTCCGGCGTGGTGTCAAACAGGAACGAGCGCTGCGTGGGCTCGTCGACGGGCGTGCGGAAGGAGTGGCCCTCGAGCGTTGTCGTGGACTCGCCCGTCGCTGAGTACGCGGGGACGATGCGCAGCGCATCTGTCGTGGTTGTGGGTGCTGACGCGCCGTCGGCGTGGTGCACCAAGTTCTGCGAGGACGTCGCCTCCGACACATCTGCTGTGGTGACTTCGAAGAGCGCCCCGTCGCCGACATTGGCACCAACGCCGCTGTTCAACGAGATCATGGGCTCGACGCCAGTGAGTATCCGCGAGTGTTCGTCTGAGGAGCCGGGGTCATGGTGGTGGATGCTGTCTACGACGTCGTGCAGACCGAGGTTCAGTTCTGAGCCATTGAAGCGCGAAATGAGCTGCAAGGACTCGATCGCCTCGTGTGGCCGGCCCGCGTGCACTAGGTAGCGCGGAGACTCGTGCAGGCGGAAGAAGACCATGCGCGCCACGAACATTGAAAGTGTCTAGCGAGATTTAGGTGAGAGGGATCAAGAGGAGAAGAGGTGGATGTGTGGGATGGGGTGTGCGAGATGCGTTGGGCACCAGTGATCAGATGCCAGAAGACAGAGGGGACTGGGTGGTGTATGTGCAGTTCTACGGGATGTATACGAAACACGTACAATCAATCCCAGGGCGATGAGGGTGTACCTCCAGCCCATGTTATCGGCAGGGTCACATGGTGCCGGCGGAAGGGGACAAGAATGCTTGGGTATGAGGAGTATAGATACAAGGGCAGAAAGGACAGCGCCGAGGGAGAAGAATACCGACAACGCCGTGACGAGATATTCTTTGCCTTGAGGCATATGCTCTAATAGAAGTGTGCCGTCTGTCGGCATGGAGCCCTATAGGACACGACGAAGTTAATGTAATCAGCCCAACTTATCGTCCACAGGTACAGAAGGAAAGATGTCATAGGAGTGTGTGAAATACGCACCCCTACGGAACTGCCAAGGAAAAAGAGGGATATGCATAGTAATGCAAATGTATTGGCGAAGGACGCAGCAATGCCAAATATAGCAGTGAAGAAGAGTGTCGCATTGAAGGCGGTACTTCGGCCCATGAGATCCGAACCTGTAGCAGCGGTGAACCGATTGACTAGTGCTTGCCTTGCCAGCCCCACTTACAAGTTCCCCAGCCTACCGCACCAAACATCATGCCCGCGAACATTGATGACGAGAGTGTGCCAATGTAGTTGTCTGGGACTGGGGTGATGGGAGGATAGCGGCCCGTTCAAGAAGCACAACGATTTGTCAACGACAGAAAGGCGAGGCCAATAGGCGCTTACCGTCATAGTGTCTTTGCACGCGAGGTAGAATTATGGCCACCGCCTGTATCCACATCTAACCTGCACTTGAGTGGGAACCAGAGGCGACGGGCCGCAGTCGACTTACGTTGTCGGCCATCCAGCCTTGCGGATATGGATGTCAGACACGAGCCCCACACTGCAAGGGCAGAGACTCACCAAAGCCACATAGCGAGAGCAGCGTCCATTGGTAGCTGCCTAAATAAACCATACAAAATATTAAAATCACGACCAGGATGCAGCAGCAAAAGTACTCACCCATGCCAATACGGTCTATAGTTTTGTCTAGGGGGGTGCGACCATCGCTATTACGCTCAAGGTCGTCTGGGGCGTCGCCGTCGTTATAGTAGCTCATCCTGGTGTCGTCTTCCCAGAGACCAGAGGCGCGCGGGGTTACAAACGCCATTCTTGGGAACTCAAGCAGGGTTTTATGGTGAGCTGAGGTAAAGAGCCGTACCGGCAAGGCGTTAGATGAACAGGCGGTAAGAACGCTAAAAGGATCATTTTGCTGAATTCGTCAGCCACCGCTTATTTCCGTACCCCAGTTTGAATTTCTCAGGCTGTAGGGCCGTTTCAAACTCCAGTCTCATCTGCAAGCACATGCAATATCAATCTCCCCTCTCAATGACGTTGTGGTCTTGCCTGACAGATACTCCTTAGCCGTCCTCTCTGCACCCCGGCGACCCTTAGCTCGACAATGGCTTTGCAGATCTGCTTACCAAGCCTATATCCTGGTGAAAGGCGTCTTACACTGTAAACCCTCTCTCGTCTTCATGAGAGATGTTTGGGTCCGAGTCCGTTCAGCAGCCCGTTTACAATTCTATGACCCAGACATACAGATGGCATTGCGTATGGCCATTGCCTTAACACGGCTGCGAGCTTTTGGTAGTCCGCTGCACTGACTGGGGACATCCAGTGGGACGGCTCTGGACGAGCTGTCAATGTATAGTAAACGTAAGATGCCTGTAGTCACACTGATCTGTATACTACTACAAGTCCACAAAGAACGGATGATTACCGATCACCTCTGTTGAGTTTGCTTATAATACTGTACGTACTGCGGTGCAGTAGTCATTATAATGACCTTTGGTGTCAGTTTCCAGACAGTGATTCTTGACATCTACAATGCCTCCTAATCGCTCTCAGTGTGAATTCTAAGAGATGTCATTTCAATCCATTTAATCTCGGATGGACCTCTCCTTTGCTAGATATTCGAGTTGCAGGTCTGTCATTCGCGGCAGATCATCAAGAAACTGACAATGACATGTAGTCCGCACATGCACGTGCGTCAAATGTCGAAAACCACGTGAGTTGCCTCGTTGCTCGTCATCGCTCGTGGAACTCATGGAGCTCGTGGCCCGTTATGGTAATACCGAGTCCCTTTGGTGTTCTCACACGTGCTCGTGCTGTTATCCTCCTGCCCTCCTCCTGCTCAATGTAATATTCACCCTAGCTCCTTATGCGCTCCGCCAAGCACACGGTTGATTGACTCGCAGCATATATCGACATGTAGAGCAGCAGCAGGACAACGAGTTAGCAATAGTCCAATGTGCGGTCTATAAATAGGCTAGTTTATTCCCTTTATAGTCGTGCAGACAAGGCTATGATGTAACGCCCCTGCCCGTCTATAAAGAGCCCACATTTCTGCAGCCTTACTAATTCGTCCCTTCTAGTGGCATCCTACCATTCACCATGTCCGACGCACCAAATGCTACCACTATCGGTGTCACTGCTGCTCAGCCGCAGAGCGCCATGCAA
>QLPM01000011.1:0-15283 GCA_003314695.1 Albatrellus sp. MG142
ATTTAAAAAGACAGTGACAGGCACGGGTACATGGATCGTCTGTTCTTATAGGCATAATGAACCCCACATACGACAGGCCACACTTTGTAGAGGGTTGGCGACAGTTGGCGCCATAACCGTACTTGACATCTCTATTGGGCGGCTGTCGATCCCAGCTGGGTGACGCGGGCTGTGACGCGCCATATAGCGCGCGGGGCACAACACAGACATGCCCACAACGTTGCACGCACACGAACGACCCATGACAGCAATTATACACCGCTATTCGCAGTGCCTCCAGTCAGTCTCCTTCATATGCCTGGGCATGTTCTATCAGCACATGAATATGCCAGCTGCTCTTCTCACGATGCTGTTGCCGTGGATATCCAGTTATACAGAAACGGAGAAAAACACCGTACCCGCCGACAGCGGACCTCGCAATCATCCTGCACACAGCTACTCAGTTGTAGCACCGTCTCGCCCCAGTCCCCACAGAGACTGTCTTGCTCAGCCCTTGGTCACACAGACTCTGCCGCTCGAGCTGCATTATGCCTAGCCGACAGCCCATTCGCTTCATCCTCCACACCCACAACGCCATGCCTAGCATAGCAGACACGTGCGCATAGCCGGTAACTCCTGCAATGTCCACAAGGTCTCGGTTCCTCGGCCATAAGGCCTGGCTAGCGTATGCGGCAAACACTACCCGGTAACCGTGCCCTTTCTCGCCTTTGTCCTACCTGCCCTCGCACACTCACGGGTCCCGCGCGGAGGCGGTATGGCACGTAGTACTGTAGGTGCACGAGCACGAGCCGTGGCATTTAGGCCAATTCTACTCCAGTACAGGTCCCGCTGGCGACCAGCACTATCAGTGGCATCGTAGTTCCTTTGTTCTGCCTGCCCATGTCCCCGTCGGAGCCAGAATGAGAATGGGGGCTTTCCAACGAGAAATATCATTCCTAGTGCTCTCACTCTCATTCGAACTGCGGTCTGGCCTCATTCTATCGGTACGCGCGCTCCGCGTCGAAGAGACACGCTCCCCCCCCACCGAATGAGGCGAGGCGCGTCGCTATTTGGTTATCAGTTATCTGTGCACTGTACAGCTTATGTGCTTCTCCAGGCATTAATGAGTAAAGTACGGGCCAAGTACGGGCCGTATACGTTAGCTGCGCACCCTCAGTCTGCTTATGTAATCTCCGGCCGATGCGCGTTGGTCGAATGTGTCGATCACGAGTGCACAAACATTTATCGTGCATCCACCCACATCATATTCACTATGAGCCTTGTCACGGCTGTATGTTACAGTGACTGTCGCATCATGTGATCGAACACAGTGTGGATGCAGTCTACCTTACGAGGTCGGCACTGGAAACTGGCCGTACGTATACCAAGCCCCTTATGTGCGAAGGCGACAATCACGGTAAAAGTCTCCTGTCTTCCCTGTGTCCCACATCACTCGCGAGCCTACACAACGTGGCGTAACCAGATTATGGCAGCATTTGAAGTCGTAGATGCGATTAGTAATAGACACGAGATAAGATGTCGAAATGAGACACAGCTTCAACATTAAAACAGTATACCCGACCGCATCTCATACACCGAGAGTGAGGTGTGACGTCAGCAGTTGCGCGCACATCCCCAGGTATTATCTGAAAGATATTAGACTGGTACAGCAATTACGCAGCCGAATATAACGGTGCTTGCGATCCATGCGTCAGCGTATATCACTGCTCGTCACTGCTCATCCACAGAACGTCAGGCCCGGGCATCCGATGGCAGTGCCAAATTCTGCGAGTATTCGTCAGTTCCATGCCAAATGTAGTGGAATAAAGCAAGGAGACAACGTACTGGAGCCATCCACATTCGCGACCGCGAGCAGGGCGCCGAAGACACCACCCAGACCCTCGCCTGCAAGTAGACCCGCGGCGACGGGGAACATAAACACATCGAACGTCGAGGGGCTGCGGCGGAGCCAGACCCAATTGAAAGTCGCGCCGAAGATCATGGCAATAGGGTAGAACACCTGGGGTACGACGAAGGCGAGGCCGACAGCGTTCCAGTTGGGCACGTAGACCCAGTACTTTTTGGGTATCCAGAAGTGCTTGATGATCACGCTGAACATCGCGAAAAGACCGAGGCCAATGGCTGTGTAGCCAGAGGACTTTGGAATAGCTGAACGAGACGTCAGGGGTGAGTTCCTGTAATATGTATGAGCAAAGAAAAGAATACGCACGCAGCCGAGGGCTGGACACAGCGAGAGCGACGGCGGCCCATGCGCTGACACTGGGTGCGCCATACGTGCACTTGCCAGAGGCGGGAAGGTACAGAATGCAGGGCGTCGCCTTGGTGAACAGGATAAAGAGACCGCAATTGAGGAATACGGCGACGACGGCACCAATCAGCTGCGCGACGAACTGGTTGCGGGGCTTAGCACGAAGAAGGTAACCTGTCTTAAGGTCGCCAGTCATATCTGTTGCCTGGGCAGCAGCACCCGCAGAGACGACACCAGCCGCCAAGTTGAGCATCTCAGCACGAGCGAGCGAGAGGTTCTGCCCTTTGCCGATTCCACCGAAGATCAGTTGTGAAGCCTGTAAACGGAGATTCACAGTCAGTTGAAGAACAGGGAGCACCATGGATCAAGCACACCTTCGCAACGGTGGAGACAGGGTTGATATCAGTGTGTCCTGAGGACTGTACGCCGATGAACGAGAAGACGAAGGCAAGGAGGAGAGCAAGGATACCCTCGCCAACGTTCATGTGGAACTGGGTGGCGAGGAGCGCGCACGACATGACAATAGAAATGAGAAGGCCACCGAACCACGCCCACCGCGGGATCAGCTCGTCTTCTGACGCGACTTCCATCGCATCATTCTCGGCGTTGTGGCTGGAGATCCAGTTGAGAGGGTTTCGGCCAGCGTTGAAGCGCATGTCCTTCAAAGAACGGTATATCGGTGGCGCAGCACCGATGAGGACATCAGCAGCGGAATACAGAAGCATCATCAAGATACCAGGCCAGAGCAACCAGTAACGAGGCGAAGGCGCGGTGATGTACCTTGAGGCATCCTTGAAGGACATAGCATAGTACGATACTAGTGGGAACTCGTCCGAGATAGAGACACCAACGGCAAGGCCATTAGAAACGATAGACGGAGCGACTAGGGATATATCGTCAGATGAGACTCCGACTTTCGAATGGTCCCAAGCAAAGACTTACTGATTCCCCAGGCCAACACAGCGCCCATGAAGAAGGACCATGATGCGTTCATACCTGAAAGCATACCAGCGCCGAAGAAAGCAGGCGTGACTGTCACGAAATCAGTCGCTGTCCAACAATACACATCGACTGACTCACACTCAATCCACCAGCCGTAGTTCTCAAGGGAGATGATGCTGCTGAAGCCGAGACGGTACAAGGTCCATCCAATGTGCCAATCCCAAGTCTAGTACTGGTGTCAGTATGCCTTGTACTGCCAGACCGCCATCCACATAACATACCACACCGGGCGCGTACATCCCGACGACCTTGAACAGGAACGCGGCTACGAATGTAATGATAAGGCCGAGAGACTTCTTGCGTGCAACAATCGCGCCAGTACGGCTATTGTGCAGAGCACGGATGGTATAAGCAGTAGCGGCAGGCGTCGGGAAAGTAAGTTTGTGGTGGACGATGAAGTGCTTGCGGAGGGGAATGGCGAAGAACACGCCGAAGAAACCAGCTGTGACCGTCAAGGAAAGAAGACGACCGACGTCCTGCTGAGGGAACTCCGAGAGCAGGTTGAGACGGTACATTGCAGGGACTGCAGACACGAATAGGATACCGATACCACCAGCGGCAGTTGCGGCGGTCTGAACAGTGCAGTTCTCTTTAGGTCCAAAGGGGCCACCGAAGAAGCGACCGAGGAGGCCCGACTCAGGAATTATGCGCGACAAGGGCTTGAGAATGGCATAGCCGAAGATCGCGCCGAAAAGTTGGGGGCCAAAGGTGAAACCAGTTTTCAGACCAAGATAGATGTTAGACGCTCCGACGATAGTGCCAAGAGCGCAGCCGACGATGAGAGCACGGACAGTGAGCTGGTGAGTCTCCTCGGGTACATCCGGGTCGATGGGGAAGGGCCTCGTGCTGCGGTCGAGAATATGAGAACAAGGGTGTAGCGAGCAAGAGGAGGATACACATACACATCAAACGCAGCGAATGACTCCTCTTCCTCCGCCTCCTCCTTAGATAAGGTCCTGTGCTTCTCATCAATGGAATAAACCTCCTGGCTGCGATTACTCGCGACAGCAGCTGACATGGCGGGCCAAGTGCTATCAGCTGCAGAGTATCCTGTGATAACGTACAAAAGAGGAGAGTCAAAATTAGAAGCTTGGACGACAGTATTATATACGGACTGGACGGTGTGACGGACTAGTACCCGGGTGATCGTGACAATGACTGGCCTAACATACTTCCCCTGTTATGCAAGCGAAAAGAAAACGGACATCATGATTGCGCCCATATGCATAGGCACAGATTGCCGTGAGCAACTGACGTTTCCGCTGGCGCCGAAGGAGTTTAATGAAGTCCCGAGGCTATAACACGACATGCAAGCCCAAGATAGAAAACCAACACCCTTGGTTCATTTGCGGAGAACCCTAATGACATTTCGTAGAAAGGCGATGGGCGAACAGAACTGTACAGTGTTCAATGGGCGGCACTAGTGCAGCACCACAAGAATGAGCCAACTTAACGTTCAAACTGAGATCGATTTTGCGACATATTCATCGCCAACTGATCGGATCTCATGCAGTGGAGCTTAGCAGACTCCTCAACTTTCATGTTATCTGTTGTGTTTTTCTGTCGTGTTTTACTCGCTGCAATAGTCCCGATTTTCCCAGCGCTCAGTCCTCAGTTTGGCTACCAAGTCGCAGGCCTCTACCCTGTTGCAAGGCTGCATGCAGAACTGATAAAATGACGGCTTGAATAAGCAAAAAACAGAACGAACTCGGCCCATAGCTACACTACATGCGCGGATACAATCTCCGCCAACATACGGGGTCTCCCAGTGGATTCGCTGCGGGTGACATCCTCACCGGAAGCCATTTCATATTTGCAGGCGTGCAACAGCCCGTCATTAGGAGGGGGGCTATTCAGACCAGACGTGGTGAAAGGGTTGCGAGATTACACCACAACATGTGGTCTTCATGAGACCCACAGTTGCAATATTATTGTAATAGTGTCCGCGTAGATCGCGTGCTCACGACCGGTGCTCTGTATTCCTTTGAAGGCACTGGGGTTGAAGTCCTGTCTTCTCCACCTATGGTTTGTCGGCCAATCGTTGTGTGAAAGTTTGAAGGATTAATGAGCAGCGGCGCGCGCGCGATGCTCCGAGTCTCGCAAGTGCGCTAGATGGTCAAAACGTCTCAGTCTCGCACAGACAGCGGACAGACTGAGGTGTGCAGCTCTTTCTTGTACCATATATATATGTAGTGAGAACAAAGGAGGAACACGGCGTGGCAAAAGAAAAAGAGCAAAGCATACACAGTAAGTAAAGCGGCCGCTGCGGAATGTGGCACTGAATGCACAATGGCCATTGTGGCGAATGCGCAGTCCATTGCGTATCGTATCGTACTGTAACGTATTAGCCACAAGTAAGTAAACAGTCCGTGAGACATATCTCGGGCTTCGGGCCCTTTGAAATTCCAACACGTTGGCATGCATTTTCCAGAGTGATCAAGTTACAAATCTCTGTCGTATGCTTGTCGGAATTGCAATCGGCAGATGTGACGATGAATGACTGATAGCCCGGGGAAACACAGACGACTGTTCAACATTCAACTCTCTTGAGTGCCCTTACTCAATCTCCGACAAGCGTCTTTATAATCACTTATAAAATATGTGCATATAGCCTTTATATTCACACCATGCCTATATAGTTTATAGAAAAAGAAGTCGAGGTTTGAGTGAGCTACAGGCGCCGAGCCAAATATCATTCATTGCCAGTAAAAGTACATTCCGCCGCGATGGGTGCTGTATAATTTACGTCAGGTCACAGCCTCCTGCAGGATATCGATTATTAGGATACAGCCCTGAGCTAATCATTGAATTCTTCCAAGCAATATGTTACTGGCAGGCCACCCCTGAGTGGTATCGCGCAAAGTCTTAATGAACAGTAGTTACATCAAGAAGTGTAAGGATAGTAGTAGGTGCCGCCATCGGGATTACAAACTTACGCGAGCGAGCGCTTGCAGGGTCGTCAGATATAGTGTAGTTCCTTTTTATTGTACCTATATTGTGTCCCTTGTCGGGCTATTCTTGCCCCGGACAAGCGTGGCGTGCGGATTTTTACTGATAGGCCGGCCCCGGCCCCGCTGCCCCTTATTTTGTGGGTCTGACAAATTGATTGCGAAGCATCTCAGCATCGATAAATCTAGCACTAGTACTGGCACTGACGTTGGCTAGTCCAAGGGGACAAATCAAGACGCATGATGATAAGCTTGATGATGCAAACCCCCTGTTGGCCCATGTCAGGTGGGGTTTCCAACCCGTCCCGCAGTTCTGCTATGAGTGTTATTGGAGGTATATCTGGGCGAGAGAGCGGTCGACTGTAGAATAAACGAGTGGATTCTCAGTCTCTTCGTAGAAGACTGAGGGAAAAGAAAATGTTCACGAGAAGATTTTCTACATGTACGCATCTACCCTGTGTCCAATGTCCTATATTTACTGCGTTCACGCGTGTCTCGTCATCGTGCGTCGCGTTAATGCGTCATGTGTTTCACGTTTGGGCAGGCATCCCCTGCGCACATCGCTAAAACTCCAACAGGTGTCTCATCCATCTCACTTCCCGATGTTCCCATCATTCCTACCTATCCTACAGCATCTCCCTTTTCTAGCCATGGCTACATTGTTGCAATGAGGAGCTCCTCCCTGTTGCACGACAATGATGCCCTGCGGTGATCAATGTGAACTCAATTACAACTTAAGGGTTGCACCAGCGCATGCCGAGCCAGCAAGAGGCGCACGACCCGTGCATAGTTATTCAAGTGAATACGTAGTGGTCTGTAAGGAGACTATTAGTGTGCAACTCTAACTAGATCTTTCCGTCACCATAACCACAGCCAAGCCTCCCATCTGCTATACCTTCTGCCAGCTCACGGTCGCACTATCTGATAAGTTGCGTGTTCCTCTGAGCCGAACGCCACACTTTGTCTACGGCGTCAGCACCCCAAGCTCAGGCGTCACGGTAACCTATGAATGGTGGCAGAGCCGTACACCATAAAGGGGTTGGCAGTACCTTCGCTAACCCGCTAAGCCTTTTGGAATCGCTAACCCCAAACACAAGCACGGCTGATCGATCTATGACGCAACATACACGCACCACCATCATATACGTTTATGCTACTCTACTCTCCCTTGCTTTGCTTATGACGGCAGTGGCACGCACATGGGATTGTCAACATGCTCAAGCTTCCGCCAGGTAGCGTGCTAGGTATATCTTGCCATAGTACTGTTTATCTTGATTTAGGTTGGCTGTCATAACTTTCTAGTTCTACTTGTAAGGCCAACCGAAAGCCACTTCGCTTGAGAGCGGATACCGTATTGAGCTGTGCTGAATGCGTCGGTAGTGACATACATACACTCATGGTACACATCCACACCAACACACCTGCTGTACCGATTCGTTTTCAAAGAACTCATGATCGATAGGGACTGGGTAAAGGTAAGTAGCTATTGTAATCGTTCAACAGGTAACACAATCCACATCACATTAACAATACACACATGTCAAAGGAAAAGACACATAAACTCGGAAAGTCACGATGTAGAATATGTAGAGTGTTTGGTAGATGCTGAGTTCTGGTTCAAACTAAGCAATGGTCCGGAACCGTAACATAATCCGTCCAAGCAGTCGCCGAAGTGCATTGCAAATATGTGTAAATGTACACACGGGCCAACAATGTTTATGCGATGGCGAAGTCCAAGGGTATCACAGAACGAGTCCAGCGGCCGCCACGCCCATGACCAGTGTGGCTGCGAGCCCGACCAACGCGCCCATCTCTGGCGTGCGTGTACCCATGCGAGCAGCGTTCCCGGTATTCCGTGCAGTTCCGGATGACGCAGCATTAGCCTTGCTTGGGCTACCCGAGGATGTCAAAGCAGCAGAGGACTGTTGTAATAAAGATACAGAGAGTAAGCTCGGAGTCGAACCCGTGACGGTAAGCGTGGCGTCGGTGGAATTGGCAGACTGAGAAGAGGATGGTAGAGGGGTAAAGGGGGACGAGATACCCACTGCGGTTGATGTGGAAATAGCACCAGACACGGCGAGCCCATTTCCAATGCTAGTCGTAGCCGTACACGACGATGTTGGCGGAGCAGGATGGGCTGGGGGCGTGACGGGCTGGCCTTGGAAGAACGTCGAAGTGCCGTAGACGCCCATGGGCTACGACAAACAATGTATGAAGTATGATAATGGCCATTACGTGGAAAGTCGAATTGCACGCACCTCGCCTGTGTCCCCAAGGCACTGGTCGAACGAACCATTCGCATAATTACCCGGCATGTTCCAATTGCAGCCCATAACGTCATATATATGCTGGCAGTTCCGTGGGGCATTGGGCCCGTCTTGGCATGCACGGAAGCAGAATTCGGTGGCTGATACAAAGTTCTGCATACACAGTGTGACATGATCAGTAATGAGACGGGGAAGCTACTCACAGTCCACTCGTGGCACTGTATCTCCTGGCCGGTAAATGCGCTGGAGAACACGAGACCGCCAATGGGGTTACCTTGTAGCCAGAAAGCAACTATGAGCAAGATGGACTGCGCCTGGGTGCAGTGATAGACAGACCATTGCCATCAGCACCATGAGGATCAAGTTCCCCGCCTGCATCCCCAGCGGGAATGTTGATCTTCGTCAGGTCTCCAACACCTACAGTATGGAGAGTATGGAATAATGAATGCCAGCCGCCATGCAACCAACACACAACTCACCAGTAACTTGGACATAATCGGGCGTCTTGACAAAGTGGGCTCCAGAGATGGAACCATCAGGAATGACGCGTGTTCCATGAGTGCCCTGATAGCAACAAGCATTGAGGACAAATACGACACGCGTCTTGCGTCTACAGACTGTCTGCAAACGCTTTTAACTTACCTGCGTGCACCAAGCGACTTCAATCCGCTGTTATCCAGCAACCATCAGATCAGACACAGTATAAGAGACCCAGGAACACCCACCTCAGTGTTGCCAATCACGGAACCAGGACCAGGCTCCGGCGGGGCGAAGACGCAAAAGTCTTCTAGGCTGTTGACTATCAAGAAGCGTATCAAACTTTGACTGCTCAATATCAACAGCCACGCCGAGAAACGACATACCGAAGGCATTCTGACAGGTCGAGGTCTGGTTGGCACCCGTTCCGCACTGATTAGTGCCTGTCTGACCCTGCTCTGACTGCGCAGGAAGGTTGGAAGTAGAGTATGTTGCGGAATATGTCTGAGCGCGGATGCCGACAACGCCAAACGCGGCTGCGAGCCCCAGAAGTTGTGCAAGCATCTTGAACCGAGGAAAAGAAACACAAAATGGCCGCCGAGAGAGAACACAGTAGCTACAAGAGAGGCCTGGGATGGAGGGTAAAAACAGGCAGTATAAGTACCGGCGCAAGCGTGGACGTCTTATAGTAACGTGATCTTAGTGAGTTCCCACTGCGGCATGCACAACCCCACACTAGCGTGACATGTTCACTGTCGACATCATCTGACATCACATGATGGCAACATGTGAATTGGACATGCCTGCACTTGTCACGTTGACTATAGCATTTTGCAGTGGCCTCCACGGCGAGCTTATCCAGTGCCAATGCTCATCCGTCACTTCAAGTGAGGGATAAGGGCAGACTACCTGCTTCCTAATTTGAAAATCCAATAGTCCAAGTCTCAGAGACAAGGTCAGTAGGAGCTTTCAGCCACATCCATGAGCCGATGACTATTGTAGACCGTGCAGTAGTACCGTACTCCCAGTTGGCTGACTCCTGTGAAAATCACTTGCTGCCCGGCAATGGCATCCTGGCTTAAGATGAAGGGGGAGTCCTCACTTAAACCACTGCCTTGCTCATCACTGGTCGTGTTGGAACACAGCCTAGCCCCCGCCGGTCTGGTGACAAGCTCCAAGATACAGCGAGTTGTACGACATGACCAACCATTGATGGTAATGGCGAGCATCGAGCACGGTGCTTCTGCATCGGTGTAGAAAAGTCCGTGATATATTATGGGACTTAGTACGTCTTGAAAAGGTTTTTATGAAAAGGTGCGTGCCTGGCCTGGTACTGTAATAGCGGGAAACGGCATAGACTCGGACTTCACGATAAAAATAAAATAAAGAAGTCAAACCATGATTTGGGGAAGCGAAATGAATTCCTTGCTCGAAGGGCTCTCTGTTCCAGAAGTCGTAGGAGGCATTGTTAGCGGTCCTTATTCGATAGTCTCGTTCCCGACGTTCTAGAAGGCATCTAGCGAGTGTCCAATCAAGTCGAGCAAGAGAGGGGTATTCACCAACAATTCGGAGCATACCGAGTGGAGTGTAAAAGCGGAGGTGAAAAAAGTCGTCGACGTGCAGGACACCCTCTAGAACGCCTGGTGCATTTCGTGCGGAAAATCGGCATCAGACGTCACAGAACGTGATCGCCCGAGCAGGCACATGAGCAGACGCGTGAAATATTGATCGGACACATCAGCAGGTTTAAGTCTTGCTAGTACACATGCGGCCTTGTCTGCCGCTGCAACCCTCTACATACCTATATGGCTGGCCCTAGCCCCCAGGGTCTTTCCGCACAAAACGACTCTTCCGCAAGCGCCGATGAAGCGTTTCTCGTTCGCAAGTTATAACACAAGAAGCAGCGCGCACACTCTGGGGGGCTGTTTCGTCTCGCTCGCAACCGTTCCATTGAACAGCTGAATTACTGTCCTGAGGACGCACGCAAAATGATGACAAAGCAGTGCGAAACGCGATTGGGAGGTACGGTTACGCCTTTCTCGTGACAGCTGGACGTGGCAGAGTACTTGTATAGACTGAACTGATCGCCCCGACTGGTGCAGGCAAAACCACTCCCTTTATCCTCCCTCATTTTTCAACCGGAAAATATTATTATTATTATATCTCCTTTGAATGCTTTGGAAGCGGATCAATCATGGTTTTCGAAGGGTTTTCGCTCACGCTGATTTGCTATTTCGATAGATTCGACGGTTTCAGAAACTAGGAGTCCCCGCGGTAGCACTGAATCACGAAAGCTGTAGTACTCAGCTGTTGAAGGTATTTGCACGAAAATTCTGGTGTTTATGACTGCTAGTGATAATGTTGCCCGAAAGGAATTCGAAACCGAAAAGACGGCGTCATTCTGACATCTCCAAACATGTGTCTTATTAACCAGCACTTTCGCAGTCACCACTCCTGTGCAAAGTTCTCGAAATACCTACATGCGATCATGATGGACGAGGCACACTGCATCACTTAGTGGAGGGGACAAATTCCGAGACAAGTACTCCAAGCTAGGTACACTTCGCGCATTGGTACCTGTTAAAGTTCTGTTCCCTAGTCACCTCCACAACGTTAACATTTTCGGATCAGATCTCGTCAGGAACCGAAAATCTATTCAGCTACGCCGAGACATTCACTCAGCCTTGGCAATGATCATCCAATATAACTTATAAAAATATCCATCATATGCAAGCTGGCAAGTCCGATTCGGACTCCCTCGCTTTCCTTCTACCTGGCTCTCCTGATCGACGTACGCTGGAGCCCACCATTGCATACTTTGATAATGTCATGCTGTCAATGGAAGCATGCCGCTGGTTCTGTGATTGTCTGCCCGAATACCTGCGCCAGCACGTCACTTGCTACATTGCACGACTTGGCCAGCTCTCAAAGTGCGATGCTGTAGAAAGGTTTTGTCGAGGGGAAATGGACATCCCGTTTAGTAGTGAAGCGGGCTGGCAGGGTACGTCGTATTTTTCTCTTCTTGTGCATAGACTTATTTCGATTTTCAGGGATGTGACATTCCTCATGTAAAAAGGGTGGTACAGTCCATGGTACCTAAGTCCCTCTCCGTACGGCTACAATGTGCAGGTCGTGCGGGGCGTGCGCCTGGTAGTCAAGCTTCAGTTTATTTATTATTCCAACCAATGGTGTTTTAAGAGAAGGGAAAGACAAAATATCAGGCGAGAGATCGAGGTTAACCAACAGGTCAGCGTGAAACATTATTTTTTGATACAGAACTTCAACAACTCGATTTTGTTTATGTCTCTGGTGTAAGGACCTCCGCAGAGCTCCTCATGACGCCATGAGAGAACGAATGTGGCAATGTGCCCTGGTTCTCATACGATAATATACATGTTATTATGCATTACTCATAGAGCAATGTGATATTTGCTCATGCACACGATGTACAAAAGGTGCAAACGCGCACGTTATCACAAACGGGCTAGGAAATCAGCGATACCTAGGTCCTCGGCAATGAGAAGGGCCGCCTTCTCGCCGACAGCTAGTGCGGTTGAATACGTGTTCTACTCGCACCGATCAACAAATTATTCTAGTGGCGAAATACAGATGAGCTTTACTTACCGCACTTACATTGGCCGGGCAAATAGATAGATCTGTATCCGTCGGTATATTGACTCACCAGAGAATTCGATGCAAATTACAAGACGCACCGGCAACCTTGAGTCCCTGAACACCATACACGTTTAATCGGGAGTCGACGACACCTCCATCTTTCCGCGGCTTCATCGAACAAGTACCAAGCTATGAGGCACGTCAGTAATCTAGTACCCAGAATATTGCAATTATCTATAGTTTACCGAATGCCAACAAGTCGACACTGTACATAGTTATACTCATGAGTTCAGCCTGTTCTTGGCGTACGAACGAATTACAGAATGGCTACGCACCAACATTGCGTACATACTCCTCAATTGCATGGTTGTCCTCTGCGCTATAGGAAAGATCTGGCGCGTCAAGGGCAGTTGGAGTCCCATGTTCGATGACGGCCGCAGCACTGCCCGGGGGGAACGATGGGTGTCCAATAGCAAACTCCCCTCTGAAAGCGGGCATCCTGCGCGACAGCTCGCGCGAATGTTTGTAAGCCCAGACAAGTGGGATCATGTCAGCTTCACTGTGAAGGGAAGGACCATCAACCGCAAATCGCTATGGACTTCCTCCTCCCTCCAACACTTACTCGTCTAGGAAGCCGGACCTAAAGTCAGCTTCCGCTGACGCGTCGGTTCCCGAAGAGATGTGAACGTGTCCGACGCTTACAGGGTATGTCTGTTCAAGAATGATTACGGTCTCCAAAAGATTAAGTGTTAATTTTTGAAAACGACTCACAGTGAAGAGGCCAGTCGTGAAGTATTTTTGGTTTGGAGAGGTCTGGGCTGCTCCGACGTACCTTCAACGTACTGTCGATAAAGACCGTGAATGACAAGTTTGGGTCGATACGCACCGGGCGTTTAGGGCCATAATGAAGACTGGCTTGCCTGGTGCGTTGAGGAAGTAGTCGTTCCATCTGGGTCGGAATGCTTCTCCAAATTGCTTCATTTCATCAGGAGTTGGCCGCAACTTCACGGCACCATCAATGCCACTATATATACCGCACAGTTTAGTATAGCCTCTATTGGGTTATATGTGACATACGTACTTGTGAGCGATGACTCCCTGTCCTGTCCTGTACCATTCTTCCGAGGCCCCTGGGAAGCATAACCATGAGCACACTGCATGGCTATTAGGACGAAGAGACACACGAGCTAGCTCAGATGCATTGCTGTGAATATCCACTGTATCTGCGTCGGGAGCGGAAATGTACGGCACGGATAACAAGTTGTGATCTGCATCCCAGCCTTCAGCCTTCAGAGCACCGGAGAAGTCGAAGACCTACCTTGGTAATTCTCGCCTACCCCAGGGAGATCAACAACCTGCTCAACTCCATGCTGTTGCAGAACTGCCTTAGCACCTATACCGGATCGCTCCAGAACGAGTGGGGACCCGAAGGTCCCTGCGGACAATACAACGAGCCTTCGGGCGCGCACGACGTGGGTCTCTTTGTCGGCGTCATGTTGAACCCGTCGATTCCAGCTATAGATAGCACCCACGGCATGGCCATTCCTGCAGTAATTAATCAGTGTTATCAGTAAAATGTTCTGAACAATTTGCCGAACCACGGACTCAATTAGCACACGGTGTACACGGACACCAGGAACAATGTGGAGATTGGCGTTATGCTTTCGGTTGTATAGATAATGGTGAGGAACATCAGAACGACGCCCCGTCTTGCCATCAATCCACCTGTAACGCTTTGTTATCTGCAACATGCCGTCATTAGAAGGAACTGACTTTGGCCACCTCTGTTCACATGAACCTTTAACAACGTTAAGGTATTACGAGAACCATTGGATTCTATACTCACATTGTACTTGTTCACGGAGACCATGTCGTTTGGATCTCCGCCCACTTCTCTTGCGGTGTCATATACGGCAGCGACATCAAGAAACTGTTTCCCAATGTTCATGAGTACCCCGCCGTAAGACACCTTGATCGGTCCAAACGTGCCATGGGTTGGCGCGCCAGGTTGCACTTGATATGTTTCGCTCTAGCAATGGCTCGAGCTTCCGTTCGCTCGGTGATGTTGCATCGCAAACGCACCTTCTTTAGAAGAGGGATGAGATCGCTTGAGCCCCATCCTGAGTTCCAGTATTTTGTCTCCCAGTCGTCGAAATCAGACGCATGGGGGCGGGCGTACATCATAACTGTCAAACATAAGTCACATGTATGTAGAACGGGGGACAGATCGGCTTACAGTTGACGCTAGACCCGCCGCCGACACACTGTGCGGAAGGTACGACGACACAGCGTCCGCGCAAGGCCTCACTCGGACGAGACTTGTGGAATCGCATGGTCTCTGTGGTGGGATGTAGGTGGGTGAGGTAGGCTGCTGGTTGTATATGCTTCAAGTCATTCTCTGTACTCGGTCCTACCTCTAGGACGAGGATTCGGAGCGTCGAATCTGCTGCGGCAAGCCTTCCGGCAGCAACGCCGGCACTAGTCCCCCCTGCATTATACACCCTCGTGAGCCTGTGATCTGCGCGGCGATAGCAGAGCTCTCACCTCCGATGAATACGATGTCATATTGTTCATCTGCACCGATAGATGTGATTGTGGCCATGGTAGTAGTAAATCTAGTTTGTTGACCTTCGCATTTATAGGCCTGCAGGGTTTGTTTGACCTTCGCATTTATAGGTCTGCAGGGTTTGTTTGACCTTCACATTTATAGGTCTGCAGGGTTTGTT
>QLPM01000018.1:0-16179 GCA_003314695.1 Albatrellus sp. MG142
TCCATCACCCCTTGATACCATACACTTACTCATCCTGTGTTATCTGCCTATGGCAGATATCCCTCTTATCTCTATGACTTGTTCTGACTCACATCTACTTACAAGGCATCTGGTTCTCATCTATTCACTACCTGTATAAGTACTTGACTCATTGGTAGAACAAGCCTTAAGCTTGTTCTCTTGTACTTCACTGTACTTGAATCCAGGAGGCTCTGCCTCAACTACCACTCTCCTCACTCTCTAACCTGGTAGCTCAACACTAGCCAGTGCTCTGCTTATCCCATTTACTTCAGCCAAGGAACCAGGCTAAGCTTCACCTTTGGAACCACCGTTGATCCCATTATCCAGATAGGACCTTGCTGACATTCGTCATGCTAAGTCCTTACACATCATTGACCCCAAAATCCAGGGATTTGCAATGAGATGTCACATCATGTCACACATGCTGAATTCAAATTCTGCTTTTGGCATTGGTAGGGCTCATCCACAACCCACTAACATCACATGCATGTGACCTGTTGTGATGCACTAACTGCAGCACCACCTGAGTTGCATCTGAGTTGTCGTTTGATGGAGACCACTCAAGAAACATTATGTACTGTTACTGTAAAAAATAGTAGAGCTGTATACAAAATATAAGTAGACAATGAGTGTATTTGCAATAGCAGCATCCCTGATGTTTGAGAGGTGCATTAGCTTGTGTTTGGGCATAAGTTTGGCTGTGGGAGTGAGGATTAGGTTGGTGGCTGGATATTGTCACACTTAGTTTCATGTATTTGGCTCTTTTTTATCAAACATTTTTAATGCCACTGTGAAAATCACAAAAACAAAAAAGTGCCCCTGCAGCCCTCTGTAAATGACATTTCTGAGAAACCTTGCACGGCTCAATTTTTTGATTTCATAAAACTGTAAGTGGCATTAAAAATATTGACGAAAATTTTGTAAATGTCACGATAGTCACGTGGTGTTAGTGGGTCGTGGATGAGCCCTACCTTAGCTAAGATTGCACTACGTTATGCGTCGATTTTTCTTTTGTAAGTGTCGTGTCTAGTCAAAACCTGTTAATGATTCCAACCAGAGCCCTCTTTGAAGACATACTAGGAAAGCATTATAGGACTTACAATTGAGGGACAGGAATCACAGCTGAACAGAGCTTCAGCATATCCCCCATAGCTCCCTCAACCGACTCTCATAAAATTGCATGGGTACAATAGAAAAGACCTTACATACATTTCCCCCTTTTCGGTTTAATGAGCTCAGGATAACCTCGGCCAGGCACCAAGCTAGCGCGGAACACCGCTCTGGTGCCGATGGCTGGAATCACACTTCACCCCAACTTGAGAATATTAATATTGAGGATTCTACACCTGAGCTGGTCTCAGAATATTAGCTTATCAATGTGTGTAGTCGGACCCTCGACTTTTTTGAGATGGTAGCGTACTGTAATGTTGGAATTCGTGCGAGTGCAGGACGTCGAGTATAAAAAACGCAAGGTGTGGATTCGCTTGCAAACGCGCTGAAGGTACATACTCGTAGTTACAGTGTATTTAAACTATCAAAAGAAAGGTACAGTACCAATAATAAATTGAATGAAAGTTCCTGAATTTTTATCTGAGCTCGAAACTAAAATCCGACATCCGGATTTCCAACATGTAATCCATTCTGTCCCACAATAGCATGCCGACACGATGCGACACGTCGGAAGGTGTGAAGAACTTCCATGGTACGGTACCGGGTGGAGGAGCTTAATGAAAAAGAATAGAAAAGGAAAGCACCGCCCTTTGGGTGCGTCGCGTGCATGTGGAGTATCTGATGATTTAATGACACAGTGGATGTCCAATCTTGTATCATGGGTCATGAGTAACGTAGTGCTCATATGGTGTTTTTTTGTTAAGCACTTGACCGGCTTTTAGCCATTTGCGCTTCCATGTATGTGGCATGGGGACAACAAACCAACATCAATCGTCTGGCAGTGTAGTGAGCGGATTGCGGACTCATTCTGAGTCGATGGGTGGAGGCTGCATCTAATCAGCGACTGGTCTATAGCATACACCAATACGTACAGGAGTGGGGCAGGAGGTAGTGTGAGTACGGTGCCGCCGCTCCCAAAGGTCGCTGAGAGGACACAACGGGTCGTTGAGGTGATTGTAACCCGAGTCTTTCACTGCTACGCCCCATCGAAAATCGACACGCTGTCGGACCGTCCCACGTTCATCTGCAGAGGCTTTGTCCTCAACGAGTGCCTAATCTTCGGGAAACGCCTTGAACGGTGCGGACGCAGTCCTGCTAATTGCCGCAATGCTACCGCCCGTGTGGCTCGAGGTGCTGTACGCATACTCTACCGCACTCTGCATAGAGCTCCTCGTCGGTTGAACAAGCGCATGAGACGGTCAGTGCACTTGCACTTGGCGTGAGGCTAGTCGGTATCAATAACTGCGTCAACATGGGCACAACGGTTGCGCCATGGGCATAACGGTTGCGCCATGGTCGAGGACCGCGACGTTGTGCCGTTCACGTAGAGCGGATCTAGAGCAACAGAGTCGTGCGCAAGTACGTCGCACAGGGCATCGGCATTGGCCTCGTCTACCAAGCACACGTGGGCGATGCGGACAACGCGCCCAAGATGATATTCGCTGGTCGTCACGATCTGCGGCACCCGCAAGTAGGTGGGGCGCCCGCCGCTATTGACATGCTCGGCGAGATAATCATGCTGGAAAGCAAGCGGCGCGCGCCGTAAAGTAGGCGCAGAAGATCTCCGCTGCGATGCGCCAGCTGCGTGTCACGCCCACCTTGTGTCCAGACACCGACATTGTCGCCGGCATGTGAAATGAACCGCAGTTCGCGAGCGATGCAAGCCGCCTCGTGGCTGCTGCGGCCGCGCTCCTTCTATGGGCTGAGTCATGGTCTAGTGATTAGGCAGCATGTAGGGCGGTTCGATTCTGGCCGCTTCGGTGCAGCTGTGCGGACGAAGCTGGTTGATGCCAAGGACCCTGGCAGAGCCGGAGATTATTGAACCTGACGTGCGACTATAATAGCCACTTAAGTCAGCCATACAATTGCAGTGTATGGCAAACTGAGTATCAGACGGCAGTTCCTGGTGCATGTAAGTCATTGATTAGATAATATGAGGAAGAGGATCGATATGGCATTATTGTGGAATCCGCCCTAGCCTGAACAGTGTGAAGAGGAGGGAGCAAAGGGCTGATGTACATGGAAAGAGAGGGAGAGGGAAGAGAAGGATCCGTGTTGTTAATTAGCAGAATAATGAGATGACATATATTCGTGGCCGAGATGTGGAGAGGCAGCATTATATGAAATTGGTGTGTGACAGATAGTGTCCGCAAGCGTCGCCCCCGGAGGGCTGGAGATGCGCCATCTGCGCATGAGGGTAAGGGAGTTGTACGTGGTACTTCGATGACCAAGTGACATGTCAGGTATTGGTGCGCGCAGATCTGGAACCTTAAAGTAAGGTGTTCCCTGTAGCTAGTAACGACTCGAGTGGCACGTCACGAGAGACAGCGCGTGCGCGTTACTGAGTCCGAGTGACCATGACCGTGTCCCCATAGCTGAGGCGGCGTGGAGACTCGGATCGTCGTGTGCGCCGCTGGTGAGGATGTGGCATTTAAGGGATCTGACCCAAAGCTAGCGCCTCTGAACCTATGTACCTCGTGTTAGTAGAGAAGTACAATACTTCCACGCACGCAGTACTACGCTGGGATCTGTTATAGATGGAATGGCTGCGGCCGAAGTTGAGGTTGTAGCCAGTTTATTTTCCGGGTCAAGTAGCGCTGTGTCTGGCCCTCGGGTCAGAGATCGCGAAATTTCCCGAGGGAGGGAAGTTCGCATCAGTCTTTCGAAGGTCAAACAGGTCTAGGCCTGAAGTGACTGTTTCAAAACTTGCGATGTCGTCAGGATTACGTAAATGCAAAGCCGTCCATTCGCCGGATGTTTGCAGAACACTTGTAGCTCTCAATGTGACAATAAGCTGAGACGTCTTGACCGCCTTAAATACGAAACACACGATAAATCCCGTGTCTTGAGTCATTGTCAGAAACGTACATATTTGTTTTACTCGTAAAGCGGATACTGTTAAATGGCGGATAGGACTGTCCTAGCATGAGTACTGTAGTACAAATTTACGAAACAGCAGGGCACAATTCATAGCAGACTTGGGTTCGTTTCTATTACCCCGAATTTCACCTCCCCTGGTAACCCCGTCCTTGATACTGCCGTGCCCAATTCTCCGCCTCACGGTTCACTAAGTCCACCTTGGCACGCCGTGCTATGACGGTGGTCAACGACATAGCACATCCTCACGGCAAAGGCACTACGAACCAGGGGAAGGTGCTGCTTTGGGCGCAGCCGACACTGCAATGGCGACGAATGGGAGGAGCAGAGCACAGAAGGAAGAGATTCGCATATTGAGAAGCGAGAGCGATGGCTGAGATCATTGGACGATGAAACTGGATAACTGAGCTATACGAAAACTACACTCACTGGCAGCTCGACGGTTTGCGGTGGGATATCGATGTCGTGCGGGGTTTGCGGCGGGATTATATATGCTCTACCATAGTATGCAGTGTACTTTCTCACGATGGATATTCCTTTGATAGTCTAGTCTCCTTCATAGACCTTGTACATATGTAGCAAAGGTGCGGCATCGTGTCGCTTATGTACTGCTTACAGCCAATTCAAGCCCTAAGACCTGTGAGGTGACTTTCACCCATTTAGTCGACCCTCTAACTTATCTGCATCCCACTTCCCAGTCGATTCCGCAGTTCGCCTCCGTGTACTCGCCTCCTAACCAAGAGGACGACCTCAGCGCGTTGTGAGAGAAGTCGAAACCGGTCCCGCACTGCGATCCTGGCATAGCTTGCGTCTTAGGTGTTGTACAGAGGCTTTTCTGCTTTCTACTTCGACCCTCCTTTGTGTCTTCGGAAAATTCACAACCGACGCACAGTTCGGAATGCAGCTGCTAACGTACCGTATATGTCTACTGGTCGACTTCGTACAGAGTTAAGCCACTCACCTTCTGAAACATCCTAGCTTTAGTACTAGAGCGTATTGTTCAGTGGCATCCTTCCAGGCTCCCCCTTATTGGGGAACCCCCAGTGATGATATAGACGCTGCTTGGTAAAGGATTTTTAGGGACCCTGTCATCCAGATCTTTTGGGGCCCAACATTGTCAAGATCCGTCCACGACAAGGATACGCTCTTAACAACCGGTAAACAAGACAAGCCCTCGACAGTCAGTTTCCGCAATGGAAATGGCAGTGGGTATACGGCTAACACTCGACCCATCCACCAGCCGCACTGCCAGTGTTGGTAAGCCGACATTTCACTGACCTCTGGGCAGAACCTGTCACGAGTTTAACAGAACTCTGTGCGCAAATACACTTACCGAGATTTATACGAATTTCGCAGCAACCACTTCTTCCACGCGGGGTCTAAGGCACCTATACAGTAGGAAGGGCCTTTTATACACTCTCATGCGGTCAACATCCTCGCCGAAACACCCGCGATCAGAGCACCAAGGTGTTAAGGCAAACTTTGACATCCAGATTTCAGCACAACGGCACCAATGCAGGGACTCCAAAAGTTCTGCCAGCGGGGTGGAACTTTGACCACGGAATCTACATGGTTCCAAGCTCGCATTAATTGCTTCTGATCCCGTTGGGCTTTTGCGCGACGTGTTTGTGTTGGCAGCTTCTCGTAGACTGAACGGTGTCTGTTTTCAGTAAAAATGAGCCGTTGCAGAAGATAAATAACGCTGACTCGATCCCCGCTCTCCTTGTGCATGATCGACACGCTGAGGCACCAAGAAGTTAACGGTATCGTCTTCATCGACCGATGGATATGGGTTAGGCCTTGGGCAGGCCTCGGTTAATTCCAATGGCTGATCTGTTGGGAGAGGAGATGCCATGTGATGGATTGAGCTGCTGGGACCTGACGGACGGACTCCTAAACCAGTAATCAGCTAGGTACGGAAACAGGAGCTCAGAAGACTCAGGGTCTGTCATGGACCACAGCGATTGTGCCAGTATTATGCCTCAGACAGATATAATAGTAGCAGTAGCAGCAGCAGCAGCAGCAGCAGCAGGAGGAGGAGTAGGGGTGTACTGCTGCACTGACTGCGCCGTGATGCAGATTCGGAAGAGACGTCACTTATCAACGCAAGCTGGTCCCAAATAACACAGAGTTCATATATCGGGAAGTCTGCGCAGAGCATAAACGATCTTCAGCTTGCACATGTGCAGTGCGACTGATGCCTCTGCGTGTCGACAGATAGCTAGACTTTAGCAGGATGGAGTTGGAGAGATACGATGGGGACCGGGACTAGAGTTAGACTAGTTAGGTTCACACCACAGCACGTAATCCTAAGGTATGTACCAGTCCACTAGTAATAATTGGAAACGTTGGCGAGATGGACAATGAGCACTTACTGCTTGGTGCCTGCATGGGTCTGACAGACTCTGAAAGTGAGGAGGAATGTGTACATGCGGCCGTTTTCAACGAGGGCAAGCCGTAAGCATTAGAGCACTTCTCCGAGTCCCTCAAAGTATACGTCGCCAAATCGTGCAAGATGATAATTGTTAAGCGATGCGCGGTCGATCATCATTTCTTGAAGGTGGCCCAAGTCTCGTTTCCGAAACATTTTTACAGAACGAAAGTATAAATCGGTGCGGCCAAGACCGCCACTGGGGAACCCTAACCTCAGCTTTCAACGTACTATCGCCAGCTCGCCCTGGAGCTCACTGCTGCATACACTATGATCTGGTTGTCCCGTCTCCACTTATGTTCTTTACGGACTCCTCGGACATTATTTTCTCGCACGAATATATACTCTCCGCGCAGTAGAGACCTGCACTCGACGAGATTCCTCAGGAATACGCAACCGCAAGAGCAGGGCGTTCCGTCATTTCAGGAACAGGTCGCCCGGAGCAGTTCCATCAAGTCTTTCTCAGATGCAGTCAAGTATCCTCCTATAGGGAAGCACATAGCTGTACGTGCATCGTAGTACTTCCTCGCGCTGCCGAAAATGCCGTCGTGGACGTGAATCTGACATGCCGTCCAGTTCGTCCTCATCACGTCGTCCCTCCTCTATGGTGTCGCTGCGTACGAAACTAATATCACAACTGACTATTGGATGCGAGTGACCCCGTCACTTGCTCCCAGCCCTACATGGTTGGCACGTGAGCCGTCGACGTATGACTTGCATATAGTGCGGAAGCTACAACTCGTCAAGGCAAGTGCTTTGCTCGTCCCATTGCGCCTGGTCTGGTCACCGTCTGACCACCAGAACAGAAATTCCAAGAGAAACTCGTCCTTTTAGACAAATTTATCTGGGATAATGCACTCGTACTTAGAAGTTTTGTCTTTTATGGATATACAGCCATTGCAGAGGCGTATGTCAATGTGCCCGAGGGGAGGCGCGTTGGGTGGGCAATATGCGCCGTGAATACGGCGATTTGGTTTGGATGGCGGTTTGCACGTCGGCAGCCATTCATGCAATCGCATTTCACACACAACCCGCTGAGCGGGAAAGCGTACACTATGCTTACCAGCACTTTCAGGTGGGGAGACGTGATTACATTCTTGAGAAGCATCTGCTGAAGGCTGTCTTGTATATAGCCATGCCTCACCCTTACATCTATTGTTCAACTGCATGGCGCTAGCGAGTTTCGGTACGAACTACTGATTCTAGAAGCAACGACCCTTTTTTCTAACGACTGCTGCTTGCACTCAGCATCTTCCGCGTCCACATGGATGACAATAGAGCGGAGCGGTATGGTACCGAAGTTGCCAGAAGCAACTAGTTCATACCACTTTTTCGCCTTCTTCGTCACGGGTATGCTTCGATTTATTTATTTAGTTTGTGAAAATTTCAACTAACCGTGATGTCCAATAGCTGGGCTATTATCCTCCCTCACCTCCCACGTTGTCTCCGTCCGCCTTCTTTATCCTCGCCTAATCGCCCAGCTCACCAAATCCGCGTCTTCCATGCCGAGCACCACGAGCAACTTCACCTCGTCCTTAACCTCCGCGGCGAAAAAGCCTTTGACGTCCGCATCTGTCGCATCAGCCGCTTCAACAGAGGTTCCGACAATTTTACCGTCATTAGGAGCTTCCGGCGCAATTTATGCCGCAGTCGTCGTCTCTGCACTTGCGTACCCGACTGCGCAGGTCAGCCTCATGTTCACGACCACGCCGTCCGTCCCGATCCAATATGCCGTCGGGGGACTTGTCCTGCTCGACTGTGTTGGCTTAGTGCGTGGCTGGAGGTACTTTCTTTCCGCCCTTGTATACGTTTTGTTTCGTAGGATTAATTTTATTATGCACTCCCAGGTTGTTTGACCATTGCGCCCACCTAGGTGGCGCAGCCTTCGGAGCACTGTACTACATGTACGGCCTGGAATTCTGGAATACCCTCCGTAGGTGGATGCCGCACGAGCGGTATGGCAGAGACCCGAAGTCTTGAATATGCCAGATGCACGATGTGTGACATCGTTATAATTGTTGGCTAACCAGCTCCGCGCTTTGTCCGCGGAGGTTGGGTCACGGATAAAGCTCCGTGCCACCCATCAAGGGAGGGATGATCTTGCAATTTGTTTACACACACCACTCACGCACACCGCTCAACCCCGTACCGTAAACCTCGCCTATACGTAGTAAAAGGTCTGTGAAGGAGACTAACCCTCACCATATATTGCCCATAATGGACTTTGAAGCAATTCAGTCATATCGAAGAACAAACAGCCGCCCTGCGCCTATGCTGTGGGCACACAGAGTTCTCGAGTTCTCGCGTGGGCTGAGCGCGCCATACTCCTTTGATCGCACGTTTCGAGATACACACCATCCCTGGTAATAATCACAGAACTCGCAGTGTGGCGGCGATTCTCTGATGTAGGAGTCTGGTACGCAGAGATTTCACGTCGGGAAATGGTTTAGTCGCCGCGAGCCTCAGCCTGGAACTCCAATGCGGTTGGCGCGACCAGAGCGGGATAAAAGGGGGTTGTTGGCTGTGCGATGAACGGTGAATGCCAGTGACCAGGACGATGTGAGCTTCTTTGATCTCTGACACATAACGCCGATGTGCCTTGAGACATCCGTGGTCTTCTCGAGGCCACAAACGGAGCATGAGATGTAGACCCTGTTGTTGTGGGCGAGACTTCACGGGCAGGTGAAACGCTTCCTATGTCAACGCCGCAAACCTTCTCCAGTTCCATGTGCGAGCCATATGTAGATACACAACTCCGTGAAGGAGGGCGTCTCGCAGGAGCTGTCCGCGGTGTATGGAGCTTAGATGATGGTTGGATGGGTCAAAGTCGGAAGAAGCACGCACGACCTCATCTTTGGACTTTGATGAAAGATACTAAGTATGATTGGATGAGGGCCTTTGTTCCAAAGGTGTCGAATGGAGCAAAATGTATCAGAGCTACCGCCTTCGCATTATGTGAGTGGATAGATCACACTCAGCATCAATTGCAATACGGGGGCAGCATGGCAATGGGGATGTATTGTCTCTTAAGTCACATCGAAATCAGATACATTACCACGGCCGAATGTACGTCAGGCGATTTGAAGCCTACATCATAGTTCCCACTACAACAGAATTAGTAGACTGGGTCGATTCGGGCCCGAAGAGGTAGAGACCAAGAACAAGCTCAACACAATCGGAATGATCACCATTGATACGATCTCTGACGGGATCAAACTTGGTGGATTCGAAATCGGTGATACGTCCTGATGCAAGCTTTCGAACATCAGTGGACATCGCATCTAGCAGAGATGAATCTCAAGCTTGTCAAAGTCGAAATCATCGCCGACCCGGAAATCAGCGTCGGCCAGATGAAGATCCATCAAGGTGACTAGAAACCAATTGCCGCAAGTGTCATGTGACGTCACAGATCGCGTGGCACGAGACTGATTCGGGCGCCTCAGCTTCACAAGTATGTCTTTTGACTGATTACCTTTTGTTTTTGCCAGGACAGCATCACACTTACTCAAATCGGCTCCAAGACGAGCAATCCGCACGAGCAATGTCCGCACCACAGGGCGAGCAGCCTGCGCCCAATCCCGTCGTCAATGGGGATGCTAATTCGCCGGCTGTGCGCCCACGCTCACGCAGCTCCATACCCTCTTTCCTATTCCTTAGCTTCCTCCTCTTCATGATGACCAACAATAGCGGAGACGAAATCGTAGCGCGGAACCAGTACCGCGATGCCCTCGCGTCGCTAGAGTGGCAGCTGGGCAACTACACCGCATGGCTGAATGGGACGGATGTAGAGGGACTCAACTTTACCATGGTATGCATTCCAGCTGTTGACCTTATCATATTTAGAGTTTACGTCTATATTTTGAATCTCAATTGCCTTCTGCAGCCCGTCAAACCTGCCGCTGAGAACAGTCTGGTCGATGCGTTCGTAACCTTTGGTCAGGTCCTTGATCCACTGCTGGGCTCTTATTTCCCAAACATCACGGGTTTCATCCGTGGCTCTTCGTATCTGCATAATATCACCCCCGCTGCACTGCAGGATGCGGAGACGCCCGCCGCATGGACCCCGCACGCTCAAGATTTGATGGCGGGCGCAAATATGACGAAAATATTCGACAACCTTGGCACTTGGAACTGGACTGCTTCGGATAAGATATCAATGAGTGTCGTTGAGAAGCTCGCAGAGGTGCGATCCAACGGACTAGGACAGCGGAAAGGGAAGGGCAAGGACGGCCAACGTGACCCCTCCGACTTCGTTATGGTCCATGTACGTATCGCCATCTTTTATGGAGGCAGTTACTCAACGATGCCAAAGGGACGGATCGAATTTATTGATTCCAACAGCGCTGAGGAGCTCCATTTTGACTTTGAGGGTGTTCATTTTCTGAAGAATGGGTCTATCTATGGGCTTGCGGAACCTGCAGAGTACGTTTGCTATCTCATTGTCGATGCTTTGCCTAAGTTGTCAATCAAGATCCGTGATAGACATTCGTATATTGCCTTCGCTCGTTCCGGAGTCCGCGCGTAACGAGACGGCGCATGCGATCGAGCCCGAGCTCCATACCCGCGTCTCTAAGCTCAAAGCGCTCATAGATTCGGGGACGGTAGACCAAGAAATTTCCTTTGACGCGGCCAAACCCTCCTGCTCATTTTCGATCTATGCACAACTGGAGCCAACAGACTTGCCTGAGGCAGAAATGCAAGAGCTCGAAGACGAGCTGCAGAATCCTACAGGCGCCTCGACGGCCCGAAGTCCGAAGCTTGTCTTGAATGGCTTGCTACTCAGCCATAATTGTGGGGTCGTGTATGAGGTCAAGGACACGGAGGGACTGCGTTCCAAGACGTTCTTCCGCAAGATCACGACATGTATGAAGTGTCTCTTTGGCCCAAAGCCCTTTGATTCCCTATCTGATTACCTGGCACCCAGATGCCGGATTCGCAGCAACGGTATATCTTGCGCTGCTAATCTTACTCTCCCGCCAGATGTCGCAAAGCCGAACCCCTGCGGCTCTCGCACGCATATCACGCTGGTCTTTCTTCGCGCAGGCGCTCGCGGATTCTATCTCATTTGCTGGCGTGCGTATCCAACCTGCTCACGTATTGGTGTCCACATGACCGAGCGAGCTTCGCAGCACATCACGTTTGCAATTCTCGCCGATGGCCGCCCCTCCCTTTCGCTCGTTGCGCCCGCCTTTCTCGCTTGCACGCTCTTCGCATATGAAGTGGTACGCGTTACTCCCTGCTCATCTCCGACGGCGTTCTCTCACCACTCCTAAATACAGCAATTCGCGCTGCTTATCCACCAGGTCCAGGCACCAGAAGACACAGTTCCTATTACCATACCCGCGCCAGTACCAGTGCCGGCGCCAACTGCTACACCTACCATTCCTGCGAGACAGGATTCTGCCGCGGAGAATGTTGCGGAACCCGGGGTTACTCTTGACCCGCCCGCTGTGGGGATACCTCCGCCTACCCCAACTGCCCCACCTACACCCCCACAGCGTCTGCCTTCCTTGCATGGCCTCTGGCATCATCTGCGGCACGACACTCAAGCACGCACATGTACGGCGTCTCTGTAGCCGCGACGCACTAGCACTGATATACACCGCTCTCCACAGGGATTATCCTGTTCTTCCTGCTTACTTTCGTTGTGCGCCTCATCGTAGCGCCGTCCCTCGCACTGTCTTTTTTTGCTGGACTGTACGCGTTGATTTGGGTCCCCCAGATCGTGCGTGCCACGCGACGGGGCCGGCCCTGTGCACTTAGGAGCGAGTATGTCGTTGGGACGACGGTCGGGCGGCTACTCATCGGCATGTGTGAGTAGAATACCAGCGGCCATGATTTACGGCACCCGTGCAAAAATAGTTGCTGATACATGATATGCAGATTTCCTGTCGTGTCCGAAGAACGTGCTCGACATCGAGCCACGCGGTGCGTCGTCTCTGGCGCTGACGATTTCATTTGCCAGTGATGGCTGACACGGTACGCTATCAGGATGGATGTTGGCGCTCACTCTCGCGATGTCGGGGCAGATCCTCGTAATCGGCCTGCAGGGTGTCTTCGGGCCATCATTTTTTCTTCCGCGGACTGTAAGTCGCCCCCTGCCACCGTGCTCCGCGCCGACTGACACTGTACAGTGGTCACATGACCAAACGTACGACTACCACCCGTCTATGCCACTGGTGGACTCTGAGGCACCAGAAGGCAGCCTTGGTGACTGCGCAATCTGCATGGATGCAATTCGCATCGAGCGGCCGCTGCTTGACGCCGACGACAAGGGAAAGGGGAAGTCCAGGGCATTCGGTGCAAGCCTATTGACCGGCGGTGGTGCGACAGGCGTGAGGAAGAACTATAGCCTCGCACCGTGCCACCACCTCTTTGTGCGCTCCGTTCTCTCCCTCTGAAACCGTACCTGGCTGCTAACGACGTCTGTGGCCCTGCAGCACACAGAGTGTCTCGAGCGAGTGCGTTGCTCTTTGCTTACGTTCTTGGGTCCGATGCGCTGACGATGCTCGATTCTTCTGTCTGATGCGCTGACGATGCTCTGTTCTTCTGTCTGATGCGCTGACGGTGCCTATTGCCGTTTGGACAGTGGCTCGCAATCAAGGTGCGCGCCGGTTTCCGCTGTTTGTGTTCCCAGCCATCCCACGCTGCTGATTGCGCGCTTCTTCGTGGGGCTTCGTCCAGAATATCTGTCCACAGTGCCGGCGGCCTTTACCCCCACTTTAGCATAGTCAGCATTGGCACACGCGCGGTCTCGTAGACATGGGGGCCGCGGCGCGCGCTCGGAATTATGCTTACCCCGATGTGGTGCAGATCCGGTAAGCGTTCATGTTCGCATGTCTG
Source organism: Albatrellus sp. MG142 (assembly GCA_003314695.1). NCBI lineage: Eukaryota > Fungi > Basidiomycota > Agaricomycetes > Russulales > Albatrellaceae > Albatrellus > Albatrellus sp. MG142. The sequence continues at coordinate 13,343 of QLPM01000018.1, forward strand.
TACAGGCGGTCCGTGTATGCAACGGGAGGGCGCTATCAGATATAGAAAATGACAATAGTAGATGGGGCGCGCTGCATTTCGCGCTCGTTGGAACTGCCTCTTGACGTCTTCGATATATACAGCGAGTATCTACATTAGGCATTCGCCAACAACGGAATAATATTGCGGGCGTCTATCAACACGAGCGCTGTACCCATGTACAGTAAGTTAAGAACTAGATTTAGGTTAGGGGTTCGTAGACGCGTGACAGGCCTGAAGGATGAAAGAAAGACTGAAAGCAGAGTCGTTGATGCGCGGGCGCGTGGCAGCACCGCATCGTGTATGGAAGGAGTAGATACAGACATGACGCAGCGAGGCGCGCGTGTGGTAATAGGGTTCGCACAGGTTGGGCGTGGGGGCAAAGGGCAGACGCCGGAAGAAGCAGCTGAACACGGCGAGGCGCGGCGAGGCCTCAGCGCGGCGCCGAGTCGAGTCGTTGCAGAGGTGCCCAGGACGCCGTGCGCAGCGTAAGGCTGCTTCTGTGCCGGGGCGCAGGGGGATCGTCGGGTTCTGGCGTGCAATGCGGCGGGCACGCGGGTTGGATCAAGGGCTTCGGGAGCTTCGGGAAAGCCCTCGAGCCCCTCGAGCTGCGGAAGGGCAGACGCGCGAGGGGAATTGATAACGAGATACTTGGGGCCTGTGGGTTATTGGGTTCGTTCGTGTGGGAAGCATGCTTCCATTCTGTGTGGTGTGAGGGGAGGAGGCGATGCCAAGGTGGGGGGCGCAGCAGGGGACTGGATGACAGATGTTACGCCGTGCCCGCGTTCGGGGGATATCCTCGTGTGTGTTAGGAAGTGTGAAGGATGCCCTATGTGGCCCGGTGTGACGCTTGGAGCGTGATGTGATGCGCCTGACGCGTCCCATCGGAATCGCCTCGGAGTCGACCATCACCTCGTTACAGCAATGACAGGATGTAAAAAAAAAACATACATGGCGCAACGAAGCAGCGCAATCTGGAAGATCAGAAAGTTCTATGCGTCCACCATCGCCATGGCAAGGCATGCTAGCCCATGTTGAATCGGAAGGTGGAGGGCAATGTGCCATGGCTGAAGCACGGCCGGGTGCGGCGGCTTCGTGGGCCTGAATCTGTGACTAGGAAGGTGAACAAGAAGGAAAGCTTGAGCAGGCGGAAATGGGAGTTTAATCCGACGTGACTCGTGGGCTGGCGCGATTTCGTCATTGTTGACCGCTTGGACTCCGCGGGGGGCGGGTCAAGTGCGAGACGCCGCACGCGCGGGGCTCGCGTCGGCTAATGCAAAGAGCCCCATGGTTGTGATGGTAATACAGATTGGGTGAGCAGACGATCTGTTCCGCTGTTCGATAGCTTGACTGCAGGTGACGGTGGCACAAGCATGTCCATTTTTTGCTTTTGGCATGGCGATCGCCATAAGGCTATAATGAGGAGGTGACATTGGGAGTAACGTCACGGCAGGCGAAACATCAGTGCGACCACGTGCGAAGGCGCAGCGCGGGGGAATGGCCGATCGGCGGCCAGGACCACTGTATGTATGTGCGAACGGTGCAGTGCGTACGGTGTTCAAAGATATCGACGAAGAGACCCGGGGTGATGGGAACAGCGATGGCGCGCCGGGCAAGGAGAAAGCTGATCAGAAATGGGAAGGCGGATGAAGATCAATCAAGTGATGGGAGGGAGTCCATTGATGGCAACAAATGAAGAACAAGGCGGTCGCTGGTGCGGAAGGACGGAAAGGACTGAGATTAAAGGCGGGAGACGCTAAAGTAGCACGGTATTTCGGAAATGAGGATGACTTGGCCGAGTGCGAAGAGATCTATCATGACGGCGCCGGGAGGCCGGGCTAGGCCAGATTGGTTTGGAGATGGGCCACGTGTGGGATCCTGATAAGGAACTCAGGGTCGGAATGATAAGGTAATGGGCCGGAAATGGAGAGATCAAAGTATGACGTGGAGCGCGTTGGGGAGGGGAAGGAGAAAGCAGGGGGATAGCTGAGAGAGGAAGGAAGCGTCGAGGGGGGCGAAAAGAGGAAGATGCGGAGGACTGGGATCGGAGGACTGGGCAGGAAGCTGATGCGGAGTGATCCGAGGGAGCATCGCGGGGACGAGGGAATGGGGCGGCGACTCAACTCGTCCTGCGGCGCGGCTCTGCGGAGGAGCGGCACTGCGAGTGCCATTCTTTCTCCTCCTTCCATGGTTTCCGCGAGCGCCGCCCGATTTCTTTTTCTTTTTCTTTTTCTTTTTTCTTTTCTCGTTCTCCTTTCCCGTCACGCCGCCCGTCACCCTCCGCCTCCCAGCCCGTCACGCCCTCCTCGTCCTGCGGTGAGTTCTTAAACGCTGCCATACGCCCTCCTCCCTCTCATCTGCCGCGCCACAATCCTGCAACCCACAGCCCGCTCATCTCCCCCTCCCCCCGACTCAATATTTCTTCCCTTCCCAAAGATCCGTCGCTCGCCCCGCCCGTGGGTTTCCCGACACACCCCCTTGCCACAGCCCGCCCAACGCGTCATTTACAACGTCTCCCACACTCTCCAAATACGCTCCCCCCCACGTATCAGGTTGGTGTTGGTATCCCATCACTGGCCTCCCCTGAAACAGTTCCTGTGTTCAATCATATCAACTCTGCTTCTTAGCGCACCCACCCGCCCGATTCCCTCAGATACTACCACCAATCTATCCCATCATCGAATTCCCCGTCCGTCAAACAGGAAACCTCCTTTCTCCCCCCAATTCACAGCATGCCGCACCGCGTCGACCCGGCCACCCTTGGTCCGAGGTACGTACCGTCCGTTTCCATCCAGCCAAAGCGGTCTGACTTGTCCGGC
>QLPM01000021.1:0-23488 GCA_003314695.1 Albatrellus sp. MG142
CCATACCACGATCCATTCTCGAACGCCCGGCCGTCCTCGGCATTCCTCGGGCCGCCAGGGCTATTCTTGCCTGCCACCGCCTCGTCCGCTGGCGCTGCTCCCGCCGGTCGTGCCGACGCAGCTGACGGGCCCAGCAGCACCATCACCTATCACGGCGTGTGTCTGACCGTCTGGTCCCATGCCGACGCCGAGCGCAGTGCTGCTATTCGACGCACGTTGGAAGCCAGCCGATCCCGCAAGGAGTCTGCTCAAAGTCTTGTCGCCGCGCGCCTCAAGTCTCTGCGCGCGGACGCCGTCGGCGCCGCCGGTGGGGATCCCACACTACAGGCCCGTCGTAGCGCGAAGAAGGGCGCCCGAGGCCCCTGGGGCCCGAGTGCCGGTACCGACGCCGAGACCGACATCGATGCAGAGACCGATGGCGCGTTGAGTGAGAGTGACTTTGATGTGGCCAGTACCTTCAACGGCCACAACCCGGGCGAGAGCACCTTATTCCTCCCAGGGGACGCTGTCTTCTGGCTGCCATACGCCTTGAGTGAGCATCCCTCACTGACACTTTATACGACTTGACGTTGATCTAATTCCACAGCGCTGGTGTCGCGCCATCCAATCTACGATCTCATGCGTGACTATCTGACCCTCTCTTGGGCGCGCTTCTCCAAGGATGTGCAGTCCCACACCCTGCAGATTTCCAAGATTCTGTCTCATCCGGCACCTCGAGCCGGGGATCTCATCAAGCTCGATGCGTCTGCAACTGGTAAAGGTGATGCAGCTGCTGTGACCGGTCCAGACACAAGCTTGGAGGTTATTGCGCGTTTTCCTGGTGGACTCGATTTCGGTAAGGGTCTCGTGGATATCAACTTCACGATGTGGCCCCTATTCAAAGCCCTCAACATCGACAACATCCTCACAATCTGCGAGGTCGGTGTTTTTTTTTTTGTGTTGTAGATCGCTAAAGCTTATGCAAGTGGGAATATTTGCAGATTGCGCTCGCGCCTACCGGTCGAATTTTGTTCTTTTCGCGCTATCCTTCCTTACTTGGAGTGCGTGTGGTAGTCGTGTCATGCATTGACTTTGACTGACTCCGTCGGTGTGCCGTAGATCGCGGTGTCGACCATTAAGTATCTAGTTGAGCTTCGTGGATGGAACGGCATTTCGCTGCAGGCCGTTCATTCCCGAGACGCCAAGATCTATATCGATGATCCCGGTCCCTGGATCGTTGGTCTTGCCACGGAGGCCAGGTATAGTGTGCGACCTGCTCCAGAGGTCTGCATCTGCGATTTGTAAGTAATCTGACTTAATTGTGCTTGGGTCCATCTAACGTGCATATATGGTTTTCTTTCCAGGGATATCAACTACTTGTAAATGAGTGAATCCTTACGAGTAATAATTTGTTCTTATATGTTTTACAGGAATTGCGCTGCTCCTCCCCCTGGCGTCGTTTCTGTCAAGCAGCAACGCGAAAGGTACCGTCAGAGGCTTCTGACGGCGTTTGAGCCTCATTACCACCCTGACCACAGCATACCGAGGCGAGTGACCCTCATATCTCGCCAAAGCTTGTGGCTCATAACGACGCATTCTACAGCGAATTCAAGGAAGCCTTCCCTGCAGGTCGTTTCCGCCCTGTGTGCAAGATTCAAGCCAAGCGAGGTGGCTCATCAGCGGCAGTTGCTGACACCATCAAGCCTCCCGAATGGTGGCACTCAACGCGTATCATTCAGGCTTTCGATGCCGTGTTGCAGGACAAGTTCAGGAAGCCTTCGTTGCTCAAGCGCATCAGCTCGTTCGGCACGGTGAAACCTCTACCACAGCTCTCCATGGCAGAGCAGCACATTCAACGTTCGATTCGCAAGCGTGCCACTGCATTCGTAGATGCCCGCGACGATCTCGAGACCAAGATTGGACGTTTGTCTCGCCGGCTCAATTTTCTTATGACAGAGAGCGACCTCTGGAGGGATAAGTTCGTCACCTTCGAGCAGTACGCGGAGAAGTTAAGCTTGGAAGCGGGGGACTTGCGCGCGAAGATCAATAAGGAGCAAAGGGAGACGAAGAGGCTCAGTGGCCTGGTCACAACAACTGCTGTCGAGAAATCCAAATTGCAGAACCGTACGTGTCTTTTTGGTATTGATACCCTTATCCTTATCCTTACATGCCCTTTGTAGAGCTCCGGGAAACAGAGTTGGCGCACAAGGAGGCTCTCGTTGAATTGCATAACATGAAGGAGACTATGGAGGCGATGGAGCTCGAGCGTGCCGCAATGGTTGCAGAGGTGGAAGCACAGATTGAGAAGGCGTTGGCGTCCATGGCTGTTGATGTCGAGGACTCCGACGAGTACGACTCCCGTCCGGCGAGCCGCGTTTCGTCTCGTAGACCAAGCGACGCAGCCTCGCGTATCAAGCAGCTTCGCTCATTTAGTACGGAATCTACCCTCGCAGAAGCTTACGACAGTCTTGTCAAGGAGGATACCGTCGCGGCCAAGACTGATCTCACGAAGGGCGCCGTCATCGAGGAGGACGAGGAGGATGTGCAGGTTCTTTCACCGGTCAAGAAGAAGAGGTTCTCTGTTTCCAACCCAGATTCTACCACCCACGACGGTATGACAGCCGTCGACGAGGGTATCAGCGAGCGGAGTGACAGAATCGCTCGTAAAGTTTTACAGATCCAGCAGAAGGTCCGTTCCATCTTATTGCGGGATCGAACCTTGGTAGCAAGAGTTAACGCTGTCGTAACGCAGCTGGAGAGCGCTCTGGCAGCCGACGGCATCGACAACCGGTGGAAGAATGGGTCAAGCCCTGAGAGCGAGGGCGAACTATCGGAAACCCGTCAGATGGCTAGTGTCCGACCTCGAATTTCTAAGGGCACCAACCTAGTCGGTGCCCCTCCCTCCAAGGCTGACAAAGCTAAAAGCGGTGCGGCGACATCTGCAGGACGCAAGGCCACTGTTCATCGTTCCGATTCCACCGACACCGCTCGAGGAAGCAAAAACGGCCATACAGACAGCCACTCGGGACCATCGACCGGCCACAAAAGCCATCTTGAAAAAATTCCATCGCAGAGCGACACTTCTGGCAGGAAAACGCCCAGCAGCTCCGCTGACGCCGTCAATTCGAGTGGAGATGGGTCTCCGTCTGATCACGAGTACGAGCAGTCTGATGCAGACCAGACGACCACGCAGGCAGGCGAAGTCCGCAAGATTTCGTCAGATGCTTCTTTAAGCGCAACCCGTCCTGCTTCTCCATCCCTTTCCACACCTGTTGCGCCAGTTCTGACACCCGCCCTCACCGGCACGACCGATGAGTCCGACACCGACTTTCAGAGCGCATACTCGGCTAGTCCTAGGGAGAGCTATGGCAGCTTCGAAGACAGTAATTTGCAGGGTTTGAACGATGTGGAAGGTTCCGCGCGCTTGAGGCACAACCCGGTAGACGAGGGCGATTTCGGAAGGCCAGGCAGCCGGTATACGACGACACCCAGTCCTGCGCTTGCAAAGAGTAGGGAGCGTGTCTCGAGCATTGCCACGACAGTTGGTCCGGATGCCCAGTCAAGCCCAACCCTGAGCGAGCACACTGTCGTGTCACACGCACGAGCAGCCAAGCGCACGGGCACGAAAGGGTCTCAATAACTTCCACCAATTGCCAGCCCCGTAATGCGCACCCGTGTCGTTCTATTTATCAGTCACATTAATACGTCGCGTCCACTTGCAATTTTCTAGTCTGTCCTTACTGCGCACGATTTACCTTCAATTGGTTATATCAATCATCCACAATTCTAGTCACCTTTTCTGTCGTTGGGTCTTATCGCTCAGTTTTCCTCCCCGCGTTCCCGATATACCTAACATCACGTTATTCCCCGTTGTATGCATAATATCCTTTTATGAGCTACCGAATCTATGAATCCATTCTTCTACGTGCATTGAAGGTCTTGACGACAGAACCTAATTGACTGAAGAACCACGATTGAGAGGACTTGTCCGAGATTAAAACAAGCTTGTCGTAAGCTTTCCCTTCTCTGTGTGCAAATCTGATGCCATTGTTTTCGATGGCTATGCCTTGAACAGCGGTGAAAGATAGTTCCCAGTCGAGCCGAAGTTTCTTCGTCCAAAACGAGATCACACGACTTGCAGTTAGTAAAACCACGTTATCGCTATTAGGGATGTCTGAGGTAAAGTGTCAACCCGTTAGTGACAGCAAAGGTCAGACCAAACATATGTCGTACTGATGTGTGCGACATATGACTCTTCTCTATACATCCCGTGTTCCAGATCCTTCATCCAGTATTGTCCGAGCGCCTCGCGGGCAGAATACGGCTATGGTTCGCGTCAGCCTGTCGTACTAATTGAGCCGGTAAGGTAGACGTACAACCAATACGGCGTCAGCGGGTGTATGACGAGGCTTGAAATAAGCGTCAACCCAATGGCTTGCCTTCCGGTGTCTCAAAACTCACCATCCGTATTCTGTCTCGGGCAGGGATATCAAACACCATGGTTGTATTGCGAACGCCTGTTCCACGGGCAACGGTAAAATATACTCATGATCAACCAAGCAGAGCCACTGACCTTCAGACAAGTTCGATGCAAGATCAAAAACCCCCACGACAGGCTTGGTCACAGCACTGTGAACATAATTTCTTAGTGTTTAATATCTGATCGACTCGATGGTTTAGAACAGCTCACCCGACCAATCCCTTCCCAACTCCTTTGAAGAAGCCAATAGCTCCTTCAGATTCTGCACCCTCAATGGGCTTCATCTACCGCCAAACATCGTGAGAAATAGTCGCATGAAGAGGGGTTTTACTGACCACTACACCCTCCACTCCACTTGCGATACTACTAGCAAAAGCTTCGGCCCCTGCGGTGACGCCATATCTTGATTTCGTGAACATGGAAATGGATCTACAAGGTAGAGTCGTGAACAACTTACATAGCATGTCGAGGCTTGTTCCGTCGCTGCGTCATCCTCCGTCGTTTCTGGTACTCCGAGTCCAACGTTGCCGCAGAAAGACCTGCCATGAGTGATTAGTGACGTGGCCCAAAGCCCAGCTCTTGACTTGCCTTTCCCTATGCTGCTGGTAACCTTCGTCATGCTGTCAGAGAGACCAAAGACGGTCTTTTTGACGAAGCTGGCCGCTCCCTACGAGAAGGTTAAATGTATCCAACCCCATCGCTCTATATGTACCTTTGCGATTCCAATGCCCAACTCGCTGCCACCATGCATTACAGCACCATTGAAAGGCTCGTAAAAGATGTCGGCAACACCAGAACTGATGTTGGTAAATAAGCCGACCGGGTTCCCAATGAAATCAGCCGCGCCTAGGATACGATATAGCTGTCGCAGAACCTCTTGACGATAGTGGTAAGTTACACGTGCTTGAAGATCTGGTATCGTCACCCTCATGTCTCTGATAGCCAAAGAATTCATCTCGAGCGGTGCGTCATTGACGTTTCCGACAGCCATCGTTAGGGCGTTGACTATTACTGCTAAGGGATTGCGGATGCTCAATCTATAGAGGGGCAAGGTCAGTCAGTAATGAAGTCTGAAGATGACGAACATATACCTCTCGTCTCCACTAACACGCTCTGTCCGCATGAACGACAGTGATAATCTGACCGGCTGGAGCTCAAGAACTTCAAAATAAACGTCTTGGCCAGTTTCCGTATCTTCGGGCTCTGGAATTTCTTCCGGGCTTTCAATCAAGATGCTGGATGGTTGATGAGCGATAGAATCACGGCTATATTTGTGAGTGAAGTACGCACTCTCCCTGACCCTCTTCCCATGACGTTCCCTTGATCTGGCTCAAATCATACATGGCAAATAAGAAGTCTTCATCTGCTTCTATGGTCAATGCCTGCAATAATACAGAGCAGTACTTAACGAAAAGAACACCGTGCTCTGAAGACAACATAAGCACAGGAGAAGTCGTCAACAGACAAAGCCTGACCTTCGTCGTTGAGCCAAATTACGGAGCCCTGAATAGTAGGCAACGCTGCTACATCGCTCGCCTTGGCGATAGGCGTGGGCTGCAGTACCACTGGATAACTAGCATCGTAAAGCTGGTTGTCGATCTGCAGACTTCCACATGAGAGGTTGATGGTCTGAGCGACAGCGCTGCTGCTGAATTCGAACTTCAAATTTTCCATGGACAGGTAGACAACCTCAATGACCCGACGATTGATTAAGGATATGCCAATACCCTTGAGATCGACGTGGAAAGCCACAGACGGAAGGATTTCTTCAGTGATGGCTTCAAAGGCATCGTGGCTACTGGACAAAGTATCCGCGCGCAGAGGCGAGCTAGTGCTTCCCCGTAACCTTGGTCTATACAGGCTGTTCTCCGAAACGTAGTTCGTGATGCGCAAGATTTGTTTGTTCCCAGAAGCCCGTACATCTATTGAGACGACACTAGTCCCTCTACCGTTCTAGTGACAATGGTAAGGAAGGTAAGACGAATGTGATTTGCACAAGCGAGGCGATCTCACCGGAAACTTGAACGGCATAAGATCACCAATCTCCATGATGTCGACCGCTCGATTTGCACCACCGATTGTAAGCAGTAATTTTTTCTCCCTGACTGCAGGATAATCCCATGCATAAGGTGTCTGGGCATATTCCGTAAGAGTGTACTTAGGGCCTGTCATGCCTAGGGACTCTGTTCCATCGCGAGAAACATCCTGAATTCGGGAACCGTCGTGAGGATGGAGAAATTTATGATAACGTACGCTCACGATGATGGATGCTCACTTGTTGGCAGAAAGATATCGCAAAGTCGCTCTCATTCTCAATGATGAAGGGCCAATTGTCATCAGCAGGATGTAACAGAACGAAGATGGTCGCGCAATTCATCCTGACATCTGCACGAATCAGCTGGCTTCGGCTGTTTTCACCTGGGTGTTTCATGCGGAAATACACATGTCCTAGGTCTTCAATGCTAATAGGCGGGGACCTGATAATATTTAGCAATCAATTTTCGAACCACTATACTACGAACAAAAGGAGATGGCTTGCCATTGAGTATTTAACCCCGGAAATGCTATAGTAAGTAGCTTCTGATGTCCAGTGCGCATAGCAAAGAGAGGTGTACGTTCATCTGGTTCCAAGGTAGACCGACCCCGGGGAGCACCGCCATGTTCACGGAAACATATTGGCTCGGAAAGACAATTCTTGATGAGGAAGCGAGGTGAAAGAGTGATTACTTTGGTCAACTTGTATCTCCCAAGACCCTCTGTCCAAGACAGTCCAATATGAATCTCCTCTGTCTTCTGCGCTTGAGACGAGATTGCCAACTCTGTGTCCGCAGCGGGAGCCTCAAAATTGATAATCTAAAGAAAATTTGAAATTAATGAAGATAACAGCTGGTCTTGCCAGCAGCGACTTACTTTAGACCACGATGATTGGGCTACCCTGAAAACAAATTCATGTCCGAGCTCATGAGGATGCGATAACACTGTCTGTTGTCAGTATCTGCATGTCAAGGTCCAAACGCGAGGACATACTGAATGGTGTAGGAAGGGAAAGAATATCTAGAGAATACCATCAGATTTGGTCTGGCGTGCATTACACACGCACCGACCCTGTCGCGAATCTCCAGCGACATCCTGGGGAGATCCAGTTCTATTCGTCCGCACAGACCTCACGGCGAAAGGAAGCCCAGTTTTGTTGACGACGATGTAAGGACAGTATATTTGAACCCTGAAAGCGCCTCCTGCGTTTGGGTACTTCCTGTGATAGATGTGAGATAATTGATGCTTCTAAAAGAGTCTCTACGAACACATAGTTCAGTCTCAAATTCAGCTTTCGTTTGGATATATCTTGCAACGTCAACCGATTCTCGACATCAAAGTCAGAGTTGCCATCGGTGTTGATTATTCCGAAGTCACTAGGCTTGAAGACTGCTCGTGCTCAGCGCCCTGCATGCCTTAAATAAAAATTTGGAATTACCTGTATCTTGAATTTCGACATTGAGCAGCACAAGGTGTCCTAGCTCAACAGAGTGAACGGGCATTACGCCGCCTTTGCGTAAATAGCTCCGCCAATTTTGATCGGTATCCTTGTCATAGATCCTGTACTGTATATTGTAGGGAAGGAGATTCTCGAGTTCAATCGGTGCGCGAAGGAAAAGGTCAATCCGTGGGTACTTTCTATATAGATGACATTAGTGGTTGTTTAGTCATATTGAATGAATAAACTTGCCGCGAAGCAGTGTTTTTGGCATCAGTTTGGACAAATGCATGGAATCGAAACGCTGCTTCTGACTCGTCTGTGTGAGGGCACTTGAGTGTGAATGTCTGCCGCGCAACGAGGTCTTCCCAACGAATGGCGGGTGACCACTTGTAACCGAATCCTTCTGAGAAATAGTATTCAGAGTAGTTGCTCACACAACGAAGGTAACTTCTTACGGTCTGGTTGTATCCTCACTTTGCATTTTCCGATAGAGTCGATTGGAAGTGAGAAGACTTCACCCGGAACTGGAATGCACGATAAGCGCTGACGCGATACTAGTCAAACGGTACTGACTGATTTTCTCTATTGGGCGAATGGCTCGACCAATCTCGTCGATCAGAGTGACTTCGACTGGATACAGGGTTTGATTGTGGATCATGTATGTAGACTTGAGCGTTACAATCTTCACGTTGGTGACCACCTTTACCTCACATAAAAGGCGATTGTAGAGATTATCTGTTCGTGGCCGCAATGGAAACGTGTACTCCCCTTCTCGTTCAACAGGAATACCACGCAGCTGTTCCCAAGAGTGCTCAATGAATTGCACTGCAATGCTGCTGTGTCCAGACGAGGTCGCGTGCTGGGGGCAATTTTTTAGCAGCAGAAACATGAACAAGGATATTCAAGAATGTATATGAGGACTTTACCTCTCTCATAGCTCTCCAATCGTCGAATCTCCAATCAATTTCTTGGCCGTCGTCGACCGTCGATGCGTTTGAGTCGTTCTTGCCAGCCATGTCATTATCTGTCCAAACGTACAAAGAAGCTCCAGTGTGATTGCGAATACGGTAGGAAGCATAGCTGCCTCGCGCTTTATGTAGGACACGGTCGCCTTCCTTGTTCCAGGTGTTCAATGATTCCACGGCAAGTTCAACGAATGTTGTGCTGATATTCAGGTCCAGACGATTCCGAGCAGTTAGGGAGGCTTTGAGTACACCCGACAGAGTTTCTCTCGACATCTATGGAACTTTAGACTTTAACAGAAGAAAATGCTATATAGGGTACTTACAGAGACGGCGAACATCCAAGGGTCAATGACTGCCGGAGGACAGGTCAATGATAGAACGGCTGAGTAACACGTTAAGACAAACATGGCTCCCAGTGTGAGTTCGTAAGGTTCCAATAGGTGATATCAGTCGCAATCGTAGTAGAGGCTTGAAGCTGCAAATTTGTTGAGGCATGGAAGACATCGAACAAATATTACGAACGCACGTCTCCCGACCAGTCTCTGACGGCAGCCGTAAATGATTTGACCTTAAGATGGAGCATGGGTTGCTCATGGAGGTCCCCAATCAATATCAATCGGACACCGTCCACTTGAAGTTTCATCTAATACGAAAAATGTCAGAAGAAAGTCAGTGAGATGATGCTGAGGAAATTGAACTTGTTCCCTAGATATCAAAACTGCAGCCTGTCTGGGGGACTTTTTCCCATGTCTGGTAGACCTCGAACGTGTGTTGAAGATTTGCTTAGGTTGCCTTCGCGAGTCTTGTTGACCCTTAACTTGAGAATTTAAACCACTGGACACGCCGTACGCCTCCATAGCCGTGTTGAAGATGGCAAGAATAAGTCTGATGTCGCGATAAGAGGCACGAAAAACAATAGGTTTCGAGTTCAGTTCGACGCTTGTCATCTGTTGAGAGGCTGAAACTCGTCTGTCAAGGGAGAACGTCAAGTCCACCTCATCCAGAAAGCTGGCATCGTCGGCATCCTTTCCCAATCGTGTAAGAGACATGCCCAATCGGCTGATTGTTAATGCGAGGATACCCTGAAAGTGGCTTAAATGAATGTGAAGCGTAATGAAAATGAGTCGAGCTACCTGTTGTGAGATAGAGACTTGCGCAATAGATAAGCGCACCGCCTGGGAGTATGGTTCTGTATCGTCTTCAGGCACACTAATGGAGACGTCGTGAAGGTCAAGCCGGACATCAAGTCGTGCGGATTGGGGCGAATCCGGAGTAATAGCGTTGTCTTGAACAGGTTCAATGGGCCCTCCAGATGATGCATCAGATCGAAGTGGGCCCATGAAGAAGTCGAGAAGAGCGAAGACGGGATCGATAGAAAAGATGACTTGAGGAGAGTCAACCGTGATGATTGCAAGAGAAGACGGATTGGAGCCTCCAGATACCGTGTACAAAACCATGAATTGGTTCCTGTCATGCTGTGCCGCGGGTATAATTTCGCGGAATCGTGAATTTCCTGGTCGAGTATTGCTCATCGTAAACGACTTCAGCACCGTTTGCGCCTCCATGGCACCATCAGAGAGAACCTTCAATCTAAGTGTACTGTTATTCAGTGCGAATCTGGAGATGCCGTGATCCTTGAGGCTGAGGGATGTCGTGGCCATATTATCGTATAACTGGAGCTTCACCACATCGATGGTCAAAACCAAATCCACTGTAGTCCAAACGTTGGCATTCTTGAGGATGCGAGCAGCATCAATGGCCGACTCGTCTTCTGAGTCTGGCTTCTGGAAGCGAAACCCAGCAGAGCTATCAGCCTGTGCTGAATCATCTGGTGCTCCAGCTAAAATCTTGGGGATTGACCGCGAAAGTCCAAGAAGCATGGTGTACTGTTCTTCTGTCAAGTAGAGTTTTATATCCGAAACTTCGACATTGGTCTACCAAGATGTGAAATACAACCGAAAAGCGACCGCGAGCCTTGCTCACCTGCAAATCTGGACGCACAACATCTATGCTTCGATCCACTTTGAGTGTTTGAATCAGTTGAGCTGTGATCTCGATTTCGTCGATGATCTTGAGCGTAACAGGTTGATCATCATAGAAAATGGTAGATGCAAGCTGAATCCCACTAAGACTGGCTTTGGTGGTATGCAAATCTCCCTGGTAATGATTGCTGGCAATTATCTCTCCAAGGCGCATTGTCAGCACATCCTTGGAAGCGAAAGGATCCCGTGGAAAAATAACAATGGGCGATTTGACTGCTACGTTAAACTGAATGCGCTCTATTTCAGAGGCTCTCTGAACCGCAACTTGTGTGGCGGTGTCGTATAGACCCTTCAATTTGGTCATTTTTGTTATGAAAAGGTAGATGTCGTGCAATGGCTGCTCCAAACAATGAAACTTGACCGATGCTGCAGTGAGAATAATCGATGACTTGACACCATTGCCAACGGCCCCATCAGAAGGACCCTGAGTTTGATATGAAAATTCGGCCAGGTTTTCCCCCTCAATGGACATGATCTGTTTGAATTCCGGTAGAGAAGTGCTGCCTATCGAATCGTCGCTGAGGGAAAGGCTACCAAGTTGGACATGGACTCGCATGTTGGCATTGAACAACAAGACTGATGCAGTTGCTGTGGAGAGCGATAGTGTAGCCAGTCGCGTCAAGTTGTTCACAAGCATGACTCAAAATCAAGTTAGAGATTAAGCTAGAGAAACAACAAACAAAAATACCTTGTACACTTGCAAGGTATACTTGAACACGAATGGTATCAGGACTAGGCTGAACTGTAGCGTCAGGATTGGTCTGTCCAATTCCACCAAGCCTGTGACTACCACCGGAGTCTAGTCGCGGCGGTACGAATGTCGTCATGATAAAATCGTACAAAGTCACGACCGGCTCCGGTGCAGCCTGCACAATAATGGTAGAAATCTTGATATCGATGTTCTGGTCAATGCTCTCATAGGCAGTGGAAAACTCGGGAGAGTCCTTCTGAACACGAGAATAACGGATTGTGAGCAAATCCTGTTGGTCATCGATGACGTTCGCAGATGTCAGGAATTGCAAAGGCTCAATGCCTGACTTGATGACAGACATGGTCATAGACCTGGACGTAGCGTCAATATGGCTTCATGACAGCAACGTCGAACACAAACCTCAGGCTGATATTGACCCCCATGTCGAACTGGGCCAATGACAACGACAAAGCGAAATGATGAAGAGAGAGATGGCCCAATAGTTGCTCATGACCTTCGCCCTGAGACTTATACACCGATACCCGAAGCTTCTCGACTTGGAAACCAAGCTCAAATGTCTTCTGGTGAATTGTCCATTCCTGCAAGTAATAATAATGTATAAATCAACAGCTGGCTGGGCTGACACTTGGAAGAGAAGCATAAACTGCTACCTGATGGTCTCTGTCACCGTCTTGTACGGATTGAGGATTCGGCCCGTCACTCTGGACACTATCGTCGATGATGTAATCCGTGTCTTGGCCTCCAAATAACCCAGATGAATGAGAATAATGGCTTGGCGCAACGATAGACGGCCGCTCCACGTCTAGAGAAGGTTCAGAAAACCTCGGAATAGTCACGTCAATGAGCCTCATGATGGATTTATATTTCGAGTCAGAGATGTTCAGCTGCAGCGTAGGGAGTTTTCCGGAGACTTTGAAACGACTGATGTTAACAGCAGATGGTACGATAGAATTTTGGACTTGTAAATCGATGCTAATACGCTCAATCAAATGCAGATGGTTATCGCCGCGACTAGCAAGTGCGTCGCGACACGATTGCATGTCGTCTCCCAAAACGAACTGATAGTGTAAGGATTCAGAGACAATCGCAATAACATAGCAGACAGACCTACCTGAGCATCATCGAGCCTCAGCGAAAATCTGTCATACATAAGCGACTCTAGTCTTGTGTAATCCTCATTGGTATATTGTTGATTGCGCTTGAGGTGTATCTGTCGAATTGCATCCTTATCCACAAGCTCACTTTCGATAGCAATGTGGCCGGCGTCGATGACAAGATGTTTACACTTGTCTGTCGTAACACTAGTGAAATATAAGTGCGATGATATCTGTTGTGATCAACTAACGAATACCTCTCAGGAATGATGATCACTGGTGCATTCATATCCATTTGAAGATCTATTGTCTTGTGTGCCTGCAACGCGTATTCTAAGCCAGCTCGTGTTTCCTTGCGAAGGCCCTCAAGCGTTTTACTAGCAACATCCTAGAACGAATTTCACACCATCAATACCTACAACAGAAAGGTACACGCTTACCAATAGTGCCTCCATGGACTCCAACTGACTTGCGGGGGGCCTGAAAAATTTGTAAACCGCCTCGATATAACCCCTGTGATACAAGACTTCCATATGACGCATGCGAACAGTAAGGGAAGTATCGGCACGCTCGTCGAGAGGCTTATTTTCAAACTTGACGGAGAAAAAGGGATTCATGTGATCTGTGGCACTCGGCGGTCTGTTCTGACCAGCTACCTCGGCCTTGACACGTACAATTTGGGGGTATAGCGTATCCTGCGTCGTACCATCGAAAACTCGTAATCCGCCTAGGGTTATAGTAGCTTCGAAATTATCTCTCCTCTGAAGGAAAAACGCCTGGAAGGCATCAAAAATAACCGAGGTGACTTCCAAAGCCTGGCAGTGAGGGTCCATCACAAGAGCAAAGGAGCCTCGCTTGAGCTGCGCCGCAATCTGTATCTTGAGTGCATCTCGCGGTGCCTCGAAAGAGTCGGCGAGAGCAGACTTCTCATCGTAATCGAGTACATCATATAACTGCCGCCGCTGCTCGTCAGATAAGGTTCCATGAAAAGCAATTTCTTCTGCTTGTGCGTCTGTGTTAGATGAGGAACCCCATATCCAGTCTGTCCAACTGGAGCGGGACTGTGTCTCTTGAATCTTCCTCTCATCAGCCAGCCTCTTCCGCAACGCTAAATCTTTTCGTATCTCTGAGCGCGCGATTGACCTGTAAAATCGGATATCTTCATACGCAAGTTTTCTTTCTAGGGCCTCCAGCTCAGGGAGGTCCTCCACGATCATGAGTACTAGCGAGGATAGCCAGTATAATAACTTACTTGGAGTGTCATCGTGTTCAATTGCTTTTGCTTGAACAGATCCACATAACGATGTCGGTCGTCTCGACGTTCTAAAAAGTAGGCCCAAGTCCACCGACGGTGACGTTGATGTACTTCGTCTAAGATAGCTTTTCCAGCAAATTGCAAAAGGGCTCGAGGGCGATTCTCACGCAAAACATCGTCACTCGGTCGAAATTGTCTGTACTGATTGAAGTGATTAGAAGGTGGAGTGAACAGAGAACGTTATAATACCTTATGTTGTCGACTATAAAAATGGTACATGTCAACAAGTGAGATCATATCGCGATACTGATGATCATCAAGAATCACGCCAATTTCGTCAAAGAGCAATCGAACATCAAATCGAGGAGTGTCTTTGTCGAGTTTGTGATGCATCACAACCTGCCAGTCAACTTAGTTCGGCACTAACAAAGGGACGCAGTTCTTACTCGACCTTCGCCAGAAACGGGCTTCAGGATGTATTGATGATTTTGCGGGTGTTGCTCGTCGGCGATCTTATATTTAAAGTATGATACCAGATAAGAAGAAAATATGCAGATAAACGTGAACGACACACAGTAGCCATGAACATTTCGACTGCCTTTGCATACGGAAGTCCAGCCAAGCTTTCGGTATCTGTATCAAAGTACGCTGCCAAGGACTTCAATTTGGCTAGCTGTGATGAACTAATAAACACCACAGATCTCAGAAGTACCGAAAGATAGTACCTTGTGAATGCTGCCTGCAGTACTCTCAATAAATGCAGGCGACCAGTTGCTGTCAACAGAGAATGCAGCAAAGCTAGCCAGAGTGACCCCAATTGCAAATGGATGCTGATGCAATTCGTAAGATTCCAACGGCAACTTTTAGCTTGACAAAACTCATACTCCTGGCACACTCAGTTTGTCCTCATATCGGACGTGAATATTTTTGACCGTAATTTGAAGGTTGTTGATGATTTTCGCAGTCAAGGAGGCAAGTAAACCCTGTTGATTTGAGTCATCTAGGAAAGAATCGTTTTAATATTTTGGAAAGAGGGTGTAAGAATCACGATCTGAGATACCTTCGACTACAGCGGCCCGACTGCGCGTGTGGAGTAATTCCGAATTCTCTAGCCGCTCCGCCTTTGAGGCTTGCATACGCCGTTCATTCTCTTCAGGATTATCACTGTCTTGAGAGGGAATGACGAGAAGATAGATATCCTCAATTAACAACTCGACTGGTTGGTTTCCAAGATTGCGCCAGTGTAAAGACAAAGTGAATTGACCCAAGTGACCTGAACAATATGAAGTTCGAGAGGAAAGCTGAAGCTGATGCAAGCAGCACAATACCTTCTATCACGTCGACAGGTAAGCGGAACTTATCCAACGCGCCCCTCTTGAGACGGAGTTTCTTCAAAGTTAATTGTCCTGAATTACAATATCACACACCTGCAATGGTGCTGGAGAGCGTTCACTCACCTTGTCCAATGCCATAGCTCACTTGGTTCATATCTAAGTTCTCGACATAAGGTGCGAGTATCCGATTAAAGACCTGAAGGCAAGAGAATTTTTAGGATACATGGGTTCCAGGGCTTTGGATGAGCCTTACAGCGTTGAGGACCTCCTTTCCTGGATCCAACCACCACATTGCGCTCGTGGGATGAGCCAACGTCGGGACCTCTAAGATCGATTGGTGGAACGAGCAAGGAGCTAATATGAACCGGCTAACAATAAATTCGAGCCGCGAAAGGGTAGTGAGGACCGTTAATAGTTCTGTTACGCGTCAACACACTGGTCAACACAGGACGTTACTCCTCTGTGACTCGTCCATCCACTGTGACCAGTAAATGCTATTCGAACAACCTAATCGCTCGTGTCTACTGTATCCTTCCATAATAAGCGTCATGTCTCCCTCCATTTTGGTTTCAACCGCGCCTGATTAGGATGATGTGAAATTCTATCGCATTCTATAGTACTAAACTGTATGCTAATATGCGCGCCTGGAGATTATTTCACTAAGTCCAATGTCACACTTGGTGGCAAATCGTGGGACCCTGCCATGTGACTACTGTCCCAGCCGTTTTTGTACGGTGTCCAAAAACGGATGGTTCGAGTCTACTGAATCGGCTGTAGCATGTGCACAACGTCATCATGTTTATTCAACGCTGGTATATCCTGCGAAGACAGGGTTACGCCATCGCCCCCATATGTTGTCTACCATATCGGGCCTCCAATATTTTCTCAACCGCGTTATCTAGATATCCCCCTAACATGCCAACTACTCCTGACGACACTCATCCTGTCAAGAAACAGAGGATGGAGACTCAGAAAAAGGTGATACAAGCTCCGATGTGTTGCTGCTTCGCCTCTGATGTAAAATCTACAGGTAATCGGTACTCATAACGGAACTTTTCACTGCGACGAAGCTCTCGCAGTGTTCTTGCTAAGACAGACAGTGACGTATCGTAATGCAGGTATATTGTCCTTGTTCTCATAGATGAATTCTCTTTTCGATACGCCTTTAGACTTACGACGGACCAGAGATGCCAGAGTCCTTGACATCTGTGATATCGTTGTCGACGTAGGCGCCGTCTATGATGAGAGCAAGCAGCGCTTTGATCACCACCAACGTGGGTTCGAAGAACACTTTGGTTATGGCTTCGCGACCAAGCTATCGTCGGCAGGCCTAATCTATAAGTGCGTTTATATAGTTCCAGTCGTTTCTCCAGCACACAACCGCGTGAAACAGGCACTTCGGACGTGAGATAATTGGAAGAAGGTTCCAGTTTTCTCCTGACGACCCGAGGGTGGTTACATTGTGGTTGAAGCTGTACAAGGTTCTTGTTGCTCTCTTTTTCTATTTTGCAGATAACTTCTGATATTGCTCCAGGAATTTATAGAAGCCATAGACGGGATTGACAATGGCATCTCTCAGTACCCGAATGACGTAGCGCCGAAGTATCGTAATCGTACTGACCTGTCAAGCAGAGTCTCCTGGCTCAATATTGCGTGGAATGAGCCTTTTGATTCTGACACAGTCGACGTTCGTCTCCATCGTGCACGTCCTGCGATAACGTCGTGTAACTCATGCATTTGCTTGAAAGATTAACTTTGCGAAAGCCTCACAATTGACTGGGGAGGAATTTTTTGGTCGTCTCGACTACTACGGGAAAGCGTGGCTGCCTGCACGCGATCTTGTTGCAACCGCCCTCCAGGACAGACTAGACATCGACCCCAGTGGTCACATCGTTCTATTTGAGCAGTTCGTCCCGTGGAAGGTGCGGTCATCCTTGATATTCTCTTCCCATGCCAGTCCATTCATGAATCGAGTTAGGAGCATCTCTTCGAACTCGAACCAGAGCTGGCTGTTACTTTGTCCAACCGGCCCTTCTACGTCGTTTACCCAGACGAGACCGCCGGGACCTGGCGCATTCAAGCCGTTCCCGTCAGTCCGGAGAGCTTCGAAAGTCGCAAAGCTCTTCCGGAGGCATGGCGTGGGCTGCGTGATGATGACCTGTCCAGCACTTCAGGTGTTGAGGGTGGAATATTCGTTCATGCTTCTGGTTTCATCGGTGGCAACAAAACGAAGGACGGTGCTTTTGAGATGGCAAAGAAGGCCCTAGCATTGTGATCTGCGAAATTGAAAGAAAGGGCGAACTCCATTATGAGTCCAGTTTGGCGAAGTCAAGCTTCGTTGCGAAATATTCGCAAAAGTATTACTTCGAAGAGATATAAGATACGTCCACATGCATCTACTTCCGTAGAATACAAACTTGATTATCAAGTAAATTGTATTAGACACGTTTCCATGTAACAATAGTTTTAGCCGAACCTGTTGGTCGATTGAAACTTGACAGCTGAATGTAAAACAAAAGACTGGTCCCAAAGAAGGTAGGATAGCTGTGGAGTTGTAATATAGTCTACCGATTCGCTGCTGCCTTGCACGGCACGAGAGTAGCACAATACGCTACTTCCCTATCTAATTTACTTGAAGCTACTATCCTTTAAGTTGGAAGCCTACAGTAGTGGGCATCCCCAAGCTTAGTAGGAGGTAGTGATACTGGGTCCATGACCGCCGCGGCGCGTCTCAGAATTCATAAGACTGCGTAATTTTCAAAGCCCGCATTATCCTGATAATTGTGGGCTGGCTTATTGGTTTGTAGTTATCTGGAAGTAGCTTGAATCTTACAGGTACAGTAGTATCCTCCCTCGATTACCATACAAGTCTTAGTCTTTGTCTACAGCGTGCAGATTGTCTTAACCCACTGTCATCGAGATTCGACTAAGCGATCATCGAGACAGTGCATACCTCTTCCAAGACATGGCAATACCTCCAAAGAAATTAAGAGTAGTGCTGACTGTAGGCTTCAGCTCACGGAATACCGTGCTGTCTTAAGGAGCAATCATGAGCGCTAACTTGAGGCTATTCTTTCAGAACGACGATGGCCCTCCGGGTCGAGATTCACCCTACATATATGGGTTTTACCGTCATCTGACAGACGAACTCGGTGAGTCCTCAGGGTTTTGCTGAAGTTCTGGATCACATTGGGTCTAATCGGCTGATCTCGACTTGACGAAGGATGGGATGTAAAGGTTGTCATTCCCAGCTCACAGAAGTCATGGATTGGTAGTGTCGCCTGGCCTTTTTTGATTTGATACACCTGATCCATCAGCTTTGTGTGCAGGCAATGCGTATCAAATAAAGGACATCATTAAGGGAAGGTACTACTACCCTCGGGACCCTGGTCAGTGCACATCCAGTCGCGGGCATATTTGACTTGATCTCATTGCGAGTGTAGACGGGCAGGGCGAGATATCAGAGGTGTCTAGGCAATTGAATGACAGGGAGATTGCGGAATGGATTCTGTTGGACGGGGTGAACATTTATATTACGCTCACTGTACAAGCCCACTTATTCACTGGTATATGGAAACTTGGCAGACACCCGCAACATGCGCCAACATCGCCCTCCACAACCTATATCACGGAGAAATAGATTTGCTAGTGCGTAGCCATTTCTGATTTGTCTTCCAGGAATCTAATGCATTACTTGTTAGCTTTCAGGTCCAAACCTTGGTCGAAACACTTCATGTGCGTTTTGCATTCAAATGCGTTAGAAGATAAAGCGGCCTATGCTGATAGATGTCTTATTCAGCGGCTTTCGCCCTTTCTTCGGGCACGATTGGTGCAGCTCTATCATCGTCCCTTTCTCTCATTCGTTCCATAGCACTGTCCTACGGCACTGTCATTCACCCAACCACCTCAACGTTATTCAACCCGGCCCACAAGCTTTCTTGTCGAATCATTCAATCTTTGTGCAACAACTGGGGCAAGGACGATACTGGTCTTCGAAACGGTGAGGTCGATCTCTACAACATCAACATTCCAATGGTCGAAGGGTTGCTCAGTGAAGAAGATATGCCAGTCTATTGGACACGCATCTGGCGTAACACATACAGCCGCCTGTTCGCTCCGCACGATGTCACTCTCGCGGCAGCACAGCAGAAGGCCGTCTCTCATGCGAAGCCAGATGCAGATTCCGCTACACAAGTTACGGGAAGTTCCCAGGACCGACAATCGCTTACCGACGGTTCTAATCGTGAGAGCACGCAAAGCCTAGTTTTTAGGTTTGCACCAGAGATGAGGGATCTCATCAATCCTCCGACATCTGCATTGCCGGAAGGGTCAGATGGTTGGGCGATATCCAAAGGGTGGGCGAGTGTTACACCATTGCGAGCTAGCTTCGCCGAACCTTTAGCAGTGGATACTTTTACGTCAGGAAGCGTGGCAGATGGAGGCCTGAGGATGAAGTTGTGAATCACACTTCTCAGTACATTGCATACCTACATGTTATCCAGTGACTCCTGTATACATGCTCACTATCATTTGTACCTACAGCTACATCGAATTGCGTGATTCTTCCAATATCGGAGGAGCGTCCGACACCATGCTCAAGTGGACTAGTAAATGCTTGTAGAGACAGTGAATGTTGAAAGCAATGCAATAGCTGCAAGCAGTAGCAAGGGGGTACCATGGTAGATACTTAGTGCACCTGAGATACCTCCGACTTGCTGTTTCCTATAAACTTTCACAGAATTAATGATCCATGACGCATTCTGTGCATTTGAATATTGAGCAGCCATTCAGGCATCTGGCCAGGAGACCCACCACAAA
Source organism: Albatrellus sp. MG142 (assembly GCA_003314695.1). NCBI lineage: Eukaryota > Fungi > Basidiomycota > Agaricomycetes > Russulales > Albatrellaceae > Albatrellus > Albatrellus sp. MG142. The sequence continues at coordinate 20,155 of QLPM01000021.1, forward strand.
ATTCGTAGGATCCATCAACCTATCCGTGCATGTCCCTGGACAGCCAGAGGTAGCATATGAGTTGCCAGCCCAGTCCCCTAATACAATGCTATACTCAGATATAGCATTACGCCTCCCGGATCAGAACATACCGCAGAACGTGATGTCTGGATACAAGAGCTTCAGCACCAGTTCAATTAGATCACAGTTGCGTGCCTATCAACATACCAAAAATCATACTGTGGTTTACAAAGTATTTAACAGGGTCACAGTTTTCAGGAGATAATGCGGCAACAGGCACACCCCACTTCGAAGGATCGGGCGTGCCTTGTACTATGTCTTGCGGCACGGCCACTCTGTAGAAAGACCCTTTAAATAATTATAAGAGACAAGAGTCTGAGAGTAGCTACGTTGGACTCACAGACATTAATACCAGTTTCATCCCATCTCATTGCAAAAACCCCTCCTCCTTGAGCGTCGAAAGTAGGACCATACGATGCTCTGCTCCACTCAGTAACCCCACATCCTGGAAGATTGGCACCGCCTTGACAATTTAAGTTTGGCTGTCCACTCTGCAACTGTCATAAACCCGATGAGCACTGTACAATGGACATTACCTGATGATTCAAGAACTCACTACAATCGCGCCCGTAAAATTAGCTGTCGGTGTCAAACTGCATCCTGTTGCTGGTGTTATCAGCTGTCCACAGAACTGTTGCACCCGTGTTACATTACCTGGACCAGTATGCCATGTAACTTGGTTGTGCTCATTAGCTTGGACACCTTCTATGATATCAATTTCGCCTGTCTGCATAAGACTCAGAAACTAGGAAGGACGACCAAGAGAGCTGTTACCGAAGGCCATATTCCATCACCTAGAGTCCAAAAGGCTGGCCAAACGGCTGTTGCGTAGGATTTCGGTGACGAATCTACAACGAAAATTACTAACTCACCACAACCCCAAGGAGCCCTGTCTGTGTCTAATATAAAGAGTCCGAAGTTATACTGCGCATAGCTTGAGACTCGGACGCTGAAGGTCTGACATGAATAAATGCAGTCACGGACAAGTACAAATTTGAATACCTCTGGCGAAATTCTCCGGACTGAAGGGATGTTGTGTCATCACCTTTCATGATTACTTTGTTATCACTTGTGACGTATGAAAGATTGTTGGCAAAGGCAGTGGCCCTATCCACATAGCTTCACAAAACTTATGAGTGAGACAAGTGATCCAACAGGTAGCGACTGGACGAAAACCTTACGTCACCATTCCACTGCAGCCCCAAGGTGAGTCGAGGCGGGACTCGATGAAGCTGGCACACTCACTGTGTTGGATCACTTCCGGTGAAGAATGCGAATTCACTGGACAGGTATATAGTAATTAGCATTCGCCCGCTTATGGGACGGAGGTGGACGCGCTCAAAAAAGTTACTGCCATCAAAATTACTCTCAAGAATCCATACTGTCGTGTTGTTAGTCGAGGTAGTTGCGCTGGTGTTGGCACTTCTCTTGTCCGAACGAATAGATAATGATTCCCGAGGAAATGAAAGCCGAGGAGATTGTGCTTCTCTTCGCCGTGATGTAGCACCCAAAGCTGAAGACGTCTGGGCACTGAGGACAAGAAAGCAGAAAAAGTTCATTAGGAAGTCGTGAATCATCATCATATCCTAGAAAAGCCCGCGTTCAGCAATGGCTGCTTCGAAGCAATGTTGGGAAATAGATGGATGACAGGAAACGAAAGGAACAAATGACACTATACAATAAGTCTGGGTAAAGAGGCCCTTCGGATATATATATGTATCAAGGACAACCATGTTGACAATTTTTACGGCTTTTCCCAAAACACGTTTTTCCCTACATGATCACCCGTTTTGTAATAGTTGGAACACGCTTATATAAGCCTTCCGAATTTGGCCTCTATCTAACCACAGCAGTCGCTGCTGGATCAAAAAAGCATGGACATAGAATCCCAGACATGATGAATAAGAGTGACATGCGTGTTGCAGTAAATGATGAAAGAGCATAGTGAGAGCAGTGCCGTAATCACCGGTACCGACGAAGGCTGAGGGTGTTGTGCTTTTTCCAAGTCGACACACGTGGCGTATGGTTGTAGCGGTGACCCTTGCCCAACCCACGGTTCTAGCGTAACGAGAGTAGGTGAGATGCAGCACAAGGTGTAGATCGAACAAACTAAAATTACCTGCTTTCCAATGCTGGTGAGTCCACGAGCCTCTCTCCTCTTGTGCACTGGTGCGGCAATCCAGTTAATCTTGGGATCACGACGAATCTATAACACAGATAAAAATTAAAAATGGGCTAGAGTACGAAACGTGGATTGAGAAGAACAAACAGCCTTGTGGTTGGGGTCAACGAGAATGACCTCATAGTACTTATATACTCCGTCTTGGTTGATCCAGTATGAGTTCAGCACGCGCAGGTTGCCACAGCGCCTACCCACGCGTTCTTCCGCGACACTTCGCAGTCCACGTTGGAACTTCAAATGGTTAACGCCCTGCCTCACGGGCTTGCCATAAGTTGCACCTTGTCATTATTTTTAAGAACATCTGCTCTGAAGGAACAACGTGATGAGACATACCTTTATGAACGTGCTTCTTGCGATTGCCCCTCCTTACACGAACACGGTAGATAACATAGCCTTGCTTTGCCTTGTAACCAAGGCGCCGAGCTTTATCAGGTCGCGAAGGGCGGGAAGCGCGATGGATAATATTAAGCTGACGGTACTCCCAGCATCTGCGCGAAGAGCTGTCATCAGCTCTGAGTATGAAGTGAGGTTCGAAAATGCACACCGAACACGAAGGAGGAAACGGAGAACATCGGACTGCTTCTTTTTGTACAACTCGCCGATGTATTTGTATGCGCCCATTTTTGCACGCTGCTAAGGTAGTATCAGTATCATCCGAACTTGGCCAGATCAATCCAGCGCCATGCACAGAATAAAAGCCCCCAACAACGGGATAGCATCATTGCAGACGTCTAAAAATCCCCAACTATGACTGAAAAACACTCACTCCGGACAGATCTTGGGGACTTGGATACAAAGTCGCGGATTGAATCCTGTACAGCACTGCGTCTCTGGCGCGAAGGTTCCACGGCGTTTGCCGGACGACTAACTGTGGCTAATTTCTTTCCACTTATTTGCAGGTATTTCCAATACTTGAGCCTGATGTCAGAAAATATAATGCTTATACAGTTGACTATCTCGTACCGCATAACCTCATGTCGCATAGGATCTCATGGCGCATAGCCTTGCCGGGTCACCAACTTGGTGCCTGCTAAATTATGCGAGAAATCTGATATCACATACTTCATACCAGGTTGGGGTGGATATGTGGCA
>QLPM01000033.1:6470-26603 GCA_003314695.1 Albatrellus sp. MG142
CACGGTTTTGGGAGATGCGTGTACATGTGTACCGCGCCGTAAGCCCACATGGACCGCGCCACGGACCCACATGCATGACGGCGCGGTCGAGTCACGGGCCGAATTAGTTGATGGTTGCGATACGGCGCCGCAGGGAGGGGGCGGGAGCGGCGGCTCGCACTGACATCGCGTACTCTGCGTGATACAACACCGCGCTTACAGCTTCTACCCCTGGGGTGTAGACGCAAATGGCGCAGAACGGCGCAAACGGCCGGGGTCAACCCGCGCGACGACTGACCGCGCACAAGCCCCACTTCCACAAGTCAACATTTTTTTAATTTTTAAAACTCCAACTTTGGGCGGGAGCGAACGCGTTCCGCGCTGACAAATTGACCGTGGGGGGCACGCTCGAGCGCAGGCTCACGGCGCGAAAAAAGAGGCGCGCGTCGTCAATCGTGATCTGGCTCCTTACTCTCTACCCGCCTCCTAGGGCTGTGGTACTAGGGTCGTCCAGTGGGTTACCGGCACTGGCGTTTGTTCGATGATAAAAGCTCGCACCGAGTGCGCCGTAACGCAGTTCCAGATGGGAATGGAATGCTGGTAAGATTGGCCGTGGTGCTTGCAGTGGTTCCGCACGACGTTTGAACCGCGAGAATAGCTTGGAGCCCGGTGCACTGCCACCGCCTGTGCGATCGCGGCGGGCGGGTCGTGCGTGGATCGCCGCTTGAAACCCGGAGCGTGTGAATGAGATTGAGATCGCGCCAAGTTTTGCTTTTGTCATGGTCGGTTCGCGCACTAGGGGCGGACACACAGCCCCCTCCACTGAAGCCCGCCCGGTACGCCCGGCACCTTACGGCACTGGTGTCGGCGCTGTTTCGATCCAGCTTTTCACTTTTGCCTTACACCGGCACCTTATCGCATTTCGCATTGCCTATGAAACGTATAATCTATCATACCGCGCGCGCACACGTCTGTACCAAGAACATTCTTATTACCCTGCTCCCGCAGGCTCCGGCACTCTATGTCATGCTGCTCCGCCTCCTACTCGGGCAGCTGGTTCTGCAGACTCCTGGACGCCTTGAGCCGTACAAGCTGGCCCGCGATCGTGTCGAGCGGGACCATGGCCGTCTTGGCCTTGGAGCCCACGTCATCTCGGTTGCGCACATTCACCGAGCGGTTGTCGAGCTCCTCCTGGCCGACCACTGCACACCCGACGGCATGCGACGGCCGACGGGCAAGCAAGGCGCGAGTGAAGCGCGTAGGACGTGTCATCGCAGATCCACCGGAGATATTCGGAGCGGGTGGGGTCAAAGGGAGTATGCGTCAGCGGCGGCAGCGGAGGCGGCGCCCGCCGGAACTTGGACGCACCGAGGATAAAGTTGTACTGCGCGATCTCTCCGTTCCTGATCTTCTTCGGGAGCGTGTTCTCACCGTTGTCGACGTCAGCATAGAGCCCCATGCCACTAAGCTTCGCGGCAACTTCTGCGGCGTAGTCTTTCTGCAGGCGCCGGTGGGTGTGCAGACGCCGGTGCGAGTATAGGCGCCACGCGGGTGAAGCCGGGGGGTGGAGACGGGATGAAATGAACAAGACATCAGCAAATTTTTGGTCGGGTCCGAGGACATTAAACAGGCGAGATGCGTCGAGGAGGATCTGGGCGGCAAAGGCTGAATGGCACTCACGTAGGGGACGGCGACAGGAATAACAAGGACTTGGCGGGGAGAGATCCAGAAGGGCCTGACGCGGATCAGAAAAGATGCCATCAGTCACATACGAAAATCAGTAGACAGACATCGCCGCCCTGCTCGGCTTCAGATCGAGAATGCGATGGCATCTGTCCCGTTTGAGAATCCCACGTCGGGCGACTCACCACTTGCCCGCAAAGTGTTCTGTGATTATAGCGACGAATCGCTCGATGCTGCCGAGGATCGCGCGATGGATGATCACCGGTCGACTGGGCGGCCTGTCGGGGTTGGTCGATTCCTCCGCTGAGCGGTATTTAAGGTTGAACCGCTCAGGGAGCTGGAAGTCAAGCTGGATCGTCGCGCACTGGAACGACCGCTTTAGGGCATCGCGGATCGTAATGTCGATCTTGGGCCCGTAGAAGGCGCCATCGCCGGGGTTCAGCTCCCATTTCCCGGGATACTGCGTATCCAAGGCCTTTCGGAGTTGCTAGGAGAGTCGTATGTGACAGATCAGTGACAGTCGATGATGGGAGGGCTTGAAGGATGCACCTCTTCTGCTTCGTTCCACGTCTCAAGCGTCCCTAGATGGTTGTCAGGGCGCGTAGATAGCTCTAGACTGAATTCAAAGCCGAAGATCTCATACGTGTGCTTCATAAAGTCGAATAGAGCGTTGATCTCTTCTTCGATCTGTTCCACAATAGGCGCGACGTCAGTATCTCTCCACGAATCTTGGGCAGCCGCATACCTGAGACGGCATGCAGAAAACATGCGTGTCATCCTGCACGAATCGTCGGACCCTCGTCAATCCCGCCAATGCGCCGCTGGCCTCGTTACGATGGATGATACCAAATTCCGCCATCCGGATAGGCAGCTCCTTGTAGCTGCGATCCCGCGAGTCAAAGATGAGGCAGTGGCCGGGGCAGTTCATCGGCTTCAACGCCCATTTTTCTTTCTCAACGTCGAGCGTGAACATGTCGTCCTTGTAGTTTTGCCAGTGTCCGGATGTCTCCCAAAGTTTGGCATTGTACATGTTGGGCGAAATCACTGTTGAAAACGTCAAATGAACGCATCACGGCCTGCCAACATCATCCGGACGCACCTTCCTGATAGTTCCGCTTGTAGTACTCTTCCTATATGACCCTTTAGAGAGGAGCGCGCATGACAGAACAAGGGCCTCGTACCCGCATCATCTCGACGAGGGCGTTATAGATTCGGGTACCATTCGGCAACCAGAAAGCATTTCCGGGACTGAGATCATTGAAGAAGAACAGTTCCTGATCCTGGACGAGGCGTCACCATGCAGAACCTTGCATCCCTGCGTTGATGTAACGCACCTTTCCTATCTTTCTGTGATCTCGCTTGGCCGCCTCGGCGAGGAATGCTTTGTACTCCGTCAACTGTTTCTTGTCTGGGAAGGAGATACCGTAGATCCGCTGCAAAGAGTCATTCTTGTTGTCCCCAAGGAAATACGATGCAGAGTTCTGAAGACGAGGCATGTCGGTTCGTGGTTCGACGGTCTAGTCATAATGCGAACAGACCTTGGTGATCATGAAAGCCTTAATTTTTCCAGTGTCTGGGATATGAGGACCGACACAGAGGTCGACCATGGGGCCACATCGGTATACCGTGGTAGATGTACCGTCGGGAATTTTGGTCTCAATGAGATATTTCTTGTACTTATTGTACTGCAGAGAATCAGGTGAGTGGCAATGAGGCGCAGTGCTGATGACCTCGTAGATACCCCGAACATCTCCAAGAGTGTCTCTTTCGGTACCATCAAACGCTCGAACCTCTGGCGTTCTTTGACTGCGCTTTCAGCGACCTTTTCAAGGGATGGATAGTCTGCGGTGGTGACAGGTCTGCAAACATAAGTGTGAGAAACAGAAGTTTGGTAGCACAAGGCCATCCCACCTTTCCTCGATCGCCATCTCATAGAAAAATCCATCGTCCGTGGGGGGTCCAATACAGAGATGACAACCATAATGCCGCTCAGCAGCTTCACCGAGCACGTGTGCAGACGAGTGCCAGAAGACCTTCTTGCCTTCGACAGATGTCAGTGCACATGTCAACAGACCAGCGAATACGGAACACACCCTCTGGATGTTCAAAGTCAAGCATTTCTAGTTTACACGAGACCTCCAACGGTCTCTCTAAATCCCACAAACCACCGTCCACCTAAACCGAATTTATCATGACATCCCGCAGTTAACCAAAAACTCGACACACACCTTGGCAATGACAAGCCTATCGGATAAACTTTTCGATATTTGTCTTGCAATGTCCATTGGGCTCGTCTCCCAGCTTGTAGCTTTGCGCTCAGAACCATCGGGCAGAGTGATTGTAATCTCTTGACGTGGTTGGGCTATCCGCGCCCATAAACGGCGCATCGCTAACTCAGGGCAGAAGACCACGTACCTCTCACAAACTCATCATACTCTGCCTTCAATTTCTCGAAGATCTTGATACGGTGATCAAAGAACTCCGGGGGAGGTTGCAGCTGTGACGCGTCTCAGTTTGCTTACGCCGAGAGACCATCCACAAACAACAAACGAACTTCCAACGGATACTGGGACGCAGCATCTGCCTTTGCCTTCTTTTCTTTTATCGGTTTCGCGTCGACGCCGTCGGGGACAGCATGTTTGCTCTCCAGGGCCGAGATCTGGATTGGTTGCGAGGATGACGCGACAGGTTGCGCCATTGCGGTCGAAATCGGACGAATTGGGAGGGGCAGCCTGTGTAGCAGTGGGAAGCACAATAGGGGATATCTCCAGCGGTGGTATTGGCGCGAGAAGGGCTGATGTCGACTCAGCAGTCTGTGCATAAGTATGATTCGGGCCACCGAGTCACTTCTCAGATTAGCGTCGGCCGTTGCCGGCTAGATTTTGCATCTCGCCATTCAACTGAACATCGAAGGTTATCAAGTTCGCCAATCTCAGAAAAATCATCTATCTATGCGGATGGGAAGACATAAATACTACAGACATGCGTGATGGGAAGAATCGTGACACTGTTGCGTGAGCGTGAGCTATGTATCTACTCCATCCACCCTCCAGACTTTAATTACTCCTGCTCTATCACCACTCACAATCCCACTACGGAACGGCGAGTCGATGCATGCCAGTGCCGTAACTGTGTCCTGGTGAGGTTTCAGCAGGTTCTGTTGGCTGTTGTTGATGAGCGAAGTCCGCTGTGGTGGCCGGTTGTTATGGCTGCTCAGCTGCGACGGATGCAGCCAGGTCTCAACAAATGCCGTGGTTGAACCGTTCGAAACTTGCGTTGCGCTGTTCCAACAATCAGCAGCTGCACCGGTGTTGAGCGGACTAAACATTCGTACCTGTATGTGGGTCTCTCTCCGTCGGACTCCACACCGCTTAACACGGTCGTACGCTCGACTCGGCCCAAGTCCCAGAGCCTAAGCTTACGGTCCTCCGACCCACTCACCATAAACCCGCGTCCTCCCGCCGCATGATCCGAATGCAGCTGTGAGGCTGCAGACCTGTGAACTGCGGAATGGCCTCCGAAGTCGTGACCGACTACGATGGCGCGGATGTCCGGGAAGGGGCCCGTCGGCAGCGACTCTCGTCCGCTTGTTTCTGACGATGAATGCCGGGTGTTTCCGGCGCCGGCACCCTGCTGTCTTGCACGTACCAAAGCAGCGATGGCCGAAGCAGCACTGGGCTCCGCATCGCTGCCTACCACCTCATGGGACTCATCGACCTCCACCGAGGGTTTCGATGCGACACGTGTCCCGTAGCTTTCGACGATTTTCGTAGTCTCGATGTCCCATACTTCCACGAGCGGCGTGGGTGTCGTTTCAGACAACGATCGGACAGCCTCCATAGCAACCATGATCCAGCGCCCTTTTCCCCTGGTCGGATGGACGACGCATTGGTGGATGCGAGCTGACCTGCCTGCAGTTGCACCACCGGTCTTCCAGCTCTTCAACAACAGTCCAAAACGAGTGTCCCAGAGGGTTAGAATTCCCGATGCAGTGCCGGTGACGATCCATGTGTGTTTCCGATCCAAACACATGGCCGTGATTGGCCCGTAATGGATCGGCTGTTCCATCGCTAACATTATTCGCATGGTTCGCAGGTCCAATATTGATATGGACGAATGTGTCGTCGCGATGACGAGATTTGAATAGGAATCTGGTATGGTTCGTCTAGCAAATAAAAACGCCGAATGTAATACAATGCCCTCACCTGTGTTGTAATGGGTCATACAACTAATGTATTCTCCTGGCCGATCTACCCTGTGCTCGCGGACGACCTGAAGCTTGCCGTACTTCGGGAGGGCACCACCTTGGCTGACATGGACGCGCACCACATGCAAAGTTCCATCTTCTGCAGCGCTGGCGAAGCAATGAACACCCTCGAGCATGCAGACACACTTGACGCGTGCATGGTGTTGCGAGTAAGAGTGTCGTGGCTTGCTGGTGACATTACGTTCCAATCGTGCGGTGTCCCATACCTTGACAGTTTTATCATCCGACGAAGATACAAAGAACATGTGATCAGGTGAAACAGCGATGCCAGTGACCATGTCTGTGTGACTACCCAGATGAGCTATGAGTGTTGCTTCTGGGCGTCGACTCGTCCCATCACGCGGAATGAAACTGTGTCGCACGGCATTTCGGCGCCGGACAGGGCCCTCATGCACTTTGGGACCGAAATCATTCTGGTATTCGCGATTGCTGTCCAGGTAAAGGTGTTCCAACAAATTGTTGACGCCAGGCTCTTGTCCATCTTTATTATGAACTATCAGGAGGTGGACGTAACTATGCCGCGTGGTGACGCTCACCGTAGGTAGATATAGGTGGCAAAGAAGGCGCACGGCTCCGATGTTGACCACGTATTGTGCCAGCCATGGAAATAGGTGATGATCTTCCTGATCGTTCTGGGGAACCTTCGGACCGCATTTTCGATGTGTGCTCCAAGAGGCCTACCGCATTTGCTCGTGAGGATCCCACGGCCGGCGCTGCCTTCTCTGTGCTACCGACCTGAAGACGATGCATGGCACGGAATGCAGCGGAATTTGTATTAGATAGCACTGACTCGGTTGGACTTCCTGGGCGGTCGGAAACTAGAGGCAGGGTAGCCATTGGCAACCCTGCGGAGGGCAAAAAACTTTGTGCAGAAGCGGACGAGATACGATGCGACNNNTTTGTGCAGAAGCGGACGATACACGATGCGACTCTCGGGCGGCTGAAGGAAGAGATGTCCCTGAACCATTGATCGCAGAAAGCCTGCGACGAAGATCTTCGAAGGGTGCTCCAGGCGTGTTATAGTCGACACTTGGTGGTCGGGACATCCTTGGTGTCTCAGGAACAGGAGACTTGGTCATGTCAAGAGTTAGTCGTCGAGATGACACGACACGTGAACGAGCTGATGTTTCGGATGTACGAGTCTTCAAAAAGACAGTTTGTGGGACAACCTTCAATTTCTGCAATTCGACATCACTGATGACCTTGAGAACCTCAGCATCATCCTCAGGTAGCATCCGCGAAGCGAAGCTATAGAACACATAGTCAACTCGCATAATCTCAATAACAAAGTTGAACAGACCTCGCCATTGCATTAGATAGCTTCAACATATAATCACGCATCGCTGTCAGCTTTGGCTCTTCCGCAGATGTCAATCCAAGCTGACGAAGCTTGGTGAGATTGTTTTCGTCCCTACCAGATGAGATCGTTCAGCAAAGGGGTAATCGGATACATAGATAACTCAATCCATACTCTTCTGACTTGCTGCGAGAAGTTCCTGGTGCGCTGGAGGTTCTCCGCATTGCGACGACACTTTCTTGAGGTGATTCAATCTTTGATGTCGTCCGTCTGTGGCTCTTCCAGAAATAGGTTTTGTCAGCTTTCATAGCCCATTGTACGGCCGCATCAAAAACTTGTCTTGGCAACTATTGAACGAGCACTATTGATAAACACGCCAACTAACAGTGAAGTAGATCTCACTGGTGACTTCATAGCTGTTAATAGACTCATCTCATCGATATCGCGCACGTCAGAGCGCAGGAAATGTCGAAGTGAAGGGTACAGAATACACCAGACATCACCAGCCGGAAGGTGCTTTGCGGCGGACGCGATAAATGCAGCCGCACCTGAAAAGGTATCAGCGGAATAGGACACATACCCGAATACACAGACCTTGGCGTATCCACATGTTAGGATGATATAAAAAGCCTAGTGTGGCGCTCATAAGCTCCCAAATCCGCATTTTCTGAAATAGCCCAAGTTCGCATAGATTTGTCAAGGCAGCGAGCACTCTGGCGACAACGCTCTCTTCAACATCTGTCCGCAATACTTCAACCAGTGGTACTGATATGAACACTGACAAACGCTTACCTGATAGAGCCTGTATCATGAGGGGTAAGATGTATTCTTCCAAGCTTCGTCCCCCAGCACATGCAGCTACATCAACAATGGCATCGAAGAATGCAAACCGCAAAAGCCAGTCACGATCGTTGAGATACGTTATCATGTGGCTGAGCAAGACGTCGTTCGTGCGCTGCCGTCCGAGGAATATGCACAACGCCGAGATATTGTGCAGCACAGCGCGCTTGACGATGCTCGACGGATCGACGAGGAGGGCACTGAGGTGGTCTTGGATTGCGGACTGCAAATCTTGCAGGGCTGTGTCGTAAGAAACCTGCAAAACGACCATGAGCAGAGTAAATTGCCACAGCATGATAAAATGAACCTCAAAGTGTCCTTCATCATATTCCACCGCGTCAGCTGCCACCTTGAACGACCCGTGTGCCTTAAGAGCTTGGCCCATCTCTAGGTAACGGATTGCAGTATCCGCCAATGGCACAATGCATTGAGCATACATGCAGCGCACAGAAACCTCCGGGTCTTGAACCAGAGCTTGGATATTTGGGATGATGTACTCAGGGATGATAGCAGCATTCGATGGTGTGATGACAGTTACTAACAACAGCTGCGAGGGTATAGGCGTCACCTCCATATCAGACCAGAGGTGCGTAAACCAGGGACTTACTACTTGCATCAATGTCCTGACAGCAGCACTACGTACTGTTGCAGCTTCATCATGCAGCAAGTCTACAATATAGGGTACCATGCGATCGAGTTTTGCTTCATCCGTGAGATGGACTGCTAGCGCAAGGAACACGTCTAATGCACGAAGCTTGCTTGAAGGATGTGCGCAATTACGAATATTTGCGCATACGAGTGATAGAATAATCAGCGCAGGACCATCTAATCACATCCCAATTTCAGACCATGTTAACTAGATACCAAGACAGTGATCACCTTCTTTAGCGGCACGTCTGGGAGATGATGTTGCACGAAGAAGCTTGGAATCACGGTTGGGAATACTCAAATCGACGGGGAAAATATCCTGTGAATGGTATTTTCGTTATGATTCAGTAGCGGCAACCTTGAATACCCACCTGGAAAGCTCTCAAAGACGTTGTTTCCTGAGTGTAATCAACTCGGACATCCATAACTGTATCTTCAATGGTATCTTGTACCAAGTAAGGTTCAACGCTCTCATAGTCTGCCCAGATCCTTTCCATCCTGTTATCTGCGTCGCTTGGAAGACCACCTCCGTTCGCGCTAGAAACCTGTGGGACAGGAGTCGATGTTCCCCCCTTCACCGTACTAGGGGCTGAGGTTGACACCATTGGCGAGAGAGCTTGAATGGCTACAGAGGCTGGCGGCGGTGATGCAAGAGGTAATGCCGTCGGAAGCTCATTGACAGATGCGACATAGCTATGAAGGAAAGAATAGAACGTCTCTGGAAATACAGTCCCTCGGACGTTATGGAGAAGAGCTTCAAACGAAGGTCGCGCAACAGGATCCAAGGCAATCATCTCTTTGATTAGATCCTACGAGGATGCTCGTATCAGTCTGAGGGCCTGATCAATCTCGAAGCAAGTACTGACCCGAACACCCGCATCGTCGATCGCAGCAAGAAACCCATCCACGTTGAGCTCCCCTTCACGATACTTGAACAGCTGGCTAAGTGTGAACAGGGGTGCACCTTCGCGGAAGAGCTCTGCCACAACGCAACCCGCGCTGAACACATCCATCGCTTCTGTCACAGTTTTCTCCTTCCTGCCTTCGGCATCCTTGCCATCAACGCCGTTCCGTGGCGCCGACCCATCAGGTCGTGCTCCCACAGCATAGAACCGCTCAGGCGCGACATAACACGTACGTCTGCTGGATGTGTCGAAGTAGAAAGCGAAGTCGGAAGGATCATCAAGCGGAAGGTATGTCGGTTTGTGGGATGCGAAGTCGGATAGGTAGACCCAGTTCCAGGATGTAACGAGGATATTCTCTGACTTTATGTCTCCGTGAGCAACTTTGCGTGCACGAGCGTCACGCAAGGCAGTTAGCAACTGAAAGGCAATCCACTTCTTCTCAATCATGCTCAAGAACGGACGCGTACTTCATGAAACGTCCGTCAGTTGCACACAAATATATATATATATATATATATATAGACACATACCTTATTTGATCGTAGAGGTTACTCGCTATCCATTGTCGAATGAGATAGCCTGCAGTCTCAGACTCGACGAACGTCTGATAATTGTAGACATTTGGAATCTCTAGCAATGCTTCCCTTTCAACTAGACAAAACAACCGTTAAGAAAAGAACCACACGGACCCTCATAGCCAACAGGAAGACGCACTCTTCAGTCTCCGCTGGTACCTTCGAAGGCTTACGCCGGGATCTGGCTTAATGAATATCTTCGCTACGAGGTAGCCATTCCTGTGCCGACATCTCACGGTCTTGAGAAAGCGGGAAGATCCCAGACTTAAATTGGAGTGAAGATATACGCGTATTCGAGACGGCGTGAGGACGCGTACCTCTTCTCGTATACGATGTCAGACCCTAACTCCGTCACGAATGAATCCAGTGCACCAGTATTTCGCGTCAATGGATAACCAGACTGTGTATTTCCCATTCTTGATAATTGGCTAGACGGAGCTCAGCACAGTGAGCGTACTAACGGACTGTGGCGGGAGAGCCTGAACGGGGTCCTTTGAGACTCAACTGTGCCCCTGGCACACGAGTTCCCTTCGGCAGTGCTTTGACACAAACGAGCAAGTGCTGACAAGGCTCCAGAACAAACAAATGGACAGCAAGCTGGAATATGGACCTGAAGGGTCTTTATGATGCCGTGAAGCGCACTCAGCAAGTCGTCCAGAGGATTGTGCCACTAGCAGCGACTGGCTTTGCTGCCTTCCAGAGGCGGCGCTCGCAAGTTAGGTAATCACCGTTACAACAAGTATCAATCTATCAAGGCTAGGTTCTTTAGATCACCGTGTTACAAGCGAATTGCTACTATGTGCGCAAAGCCTTCAAGCTCAAATTCGCGAGCATTGGACATTTGGCATCTGGAACACGCTCCCACAACTTCTGGTGAACTTCGATGATATTATACGGCAAGGTTGCATTCAGTTGCAATGTGCGGCCCGGGCACTGCCCGCGTATGTCGCTAGCGGAGCTACTTTGCAAGCTTGTATCGCGAACAATATCGTGAACACCACGATTTTGAGCACCCTGCTGCGATTCGCATCCCACTCACTTAAATGCCCGACTGAAGGTTAACACGTAACCGCGTAACCCGCTTCACCAGCGCGCACGCAACGCCGCACGAGAGCAAACTCAGAGCATCGAGTAACAGAATGGGCAAAGGTCTATGAACGACATCGCAACACACGGGTGATGAGATATCTGATTATCTGACCTTTTTTTTGATGCACGAACCTCACTCTGATACTCAACAGAATATAGCACACTTAGTGCATTAGTCATTCTGGACATGACTTGATCAATGTGTGCATATAATATCTCTCCACTGTCCAGCACAACATCCTCCTGCGTCGTTAATTACCACTGGGGCTCAACATAAATTCTTTGAGTCGATGCTTGTATTTGTAGCCTGTCTGGCTCCCAATACGTGCACGGACGATGAAGGAGATGGTGATGACGACGTTCTGTGTTATATCCTCGATGCAAGGTTGCACTCAGAACTGACGAAAAAACGACTACTATTAACTGCCGAACGGTCACTACACTACATGTGCGGGTATAATCTCCGCCGGCAAGTGCCAGCGTACAGGGTTGTGAAATTATCCTCCAATAATCCTGACGCAAGCAAGGTGAGATGGACTCGCAAAGGTGCACGCCTGGCCCGAGAGTCACTTGAGTTAGCAAGGATTATAAGTAGGTCTATTGATGAGGTGTAACAGCCCCAGCAACGCGTGGAGCCCTGGTAGGAAGTGGCAAGGGTAGACGGTGGTAATGTCCGCTGGTTGGTCCGAAGGTCGTTCATTGACGGAAAGAAGGCGAGTAGGCCTCTGTCTCAGGTGTGCATATTACGTGCAGTCACTACGGCAAGTCTGCGCACAGGGCGGGAATGCATGCGTCATGGTGAAGGTGCAAGTCTTTTCCAGAACCCAGATTGCGTTGCATCGTCTACTACTTGCCCGCTCCTGGTCTCTACGATAGCCTCTTTTAATCTCGCCGCCGGGTTCATGCCTCAACAAGAATATAATGTGCCTTCAAGGGGAGGGATACAGAGAACCCCCCCTTCTTAATAGAGACCTGGATCGAAAATAGACTATCGTAAACAAGATAGGAGCCAGATTGCTTCGACTGCCTGAGTTTACTGTATCACCAACGTACTCTTAAGTGTGGTTCCTATTGATGAACGGTTCATACATATTTGTGGCGACGGGGGGAAGTTCTTCGAGTCCTGCCAGTGAGAAATACTGAAATTAACTGAATCCCGAGTTAAACAACAGTGAATGACCCTAGTTGCCTGATTTAGGTTTAACTTGGAGCAGAACTTAACTCGGCACCAGGTAGTGGTCGCCAGACGGGCATAATTCCCTCACCAACATTTACACGGTGTTTCTCATCCCATATATACATTGATGCGACGCAGAGCTTGAAAGCACAACATGTTCCGTGGCCTTATCGTGCTTTACCGGCGCCTCATCTTCGGTGATTCTATGGTTCCTGTTCTATCGAATCTCACGATGCCAGACTGATAATTGACCGGAAGTACGAATCTCAGGGCCGCGGCGGGAACTTGACTTGCTTATCAGAGCCAAGGTAACGCAGCCACAAGTGTTCACAATATCTCCATCTGTACTATCACGATGAACATATCGCCACTATCCTCTGTGATTAATAGTGAGTGTCCTGTCCATGCTATTATTTACTAGTAAATAGCCATGCGAACTTCATGTCTTACACATTGCCTTGCGCGCGATGCCATAACCCTCCCTTGTTCCTAGCTTCTAGAATTATCAACATGACAGACCAGGCGTCCTCATTCGTACCGGCCAAGCTCGATGCGAGCTTCTACAACTTGGAGGGAGATGAGAGCTCTTTCTTCAAAGAGCAGACTGGTATCACAGATGATGCAGCGCTGAAGGACCACATTTTTGCTATCCAAGCTGAAGCTTATAAAGTAGGTCATATGCTCACCGATGATCATGTCAGTACGTCTTGTGTACTCATGAAGCGTACACCCCATTCTCTTTTGGCAGGTACAACCATATCCTTGTATCCATCAATTCTCATTCGCCAAGTGAGTCCACAAGCACTTCTCACTTACGAATTTGAGTGCTGAAGTTGCATTCCAGGCTACGGATCTCGAAACACCCCTCCTACAATAGTCTCCTGTCGTTGGGGAGAGAACGAGATGGTGCCATCTTCCTCGACATTGGATGCTGCTGTGGGTAAATTCATGTATATATAATCTCACTATATTGCCTTATTTCTTGAGGTGCAGTCGGCACTGATGTCAGAAAGGTTATTGCGGATGGATACCCGATGCGCAATATTGTGGCATCTGATCTCAGACAAAGTGCGTTCGTATCGATGTGCCTTGTGCTTGTGGCTGACATACATAATCAACCTGCTGCTTGCCACCTACTAGTTTTCTGGGACCTCGGGCATAAATTGTACAACACCACTCCTGAAACATTTCCAGTACCATTTATCCCTGGCGACGCTTTGGATCCCTCGCACGTCGAGATCACCGCACCTTTCACCAATTTAAACTTGCCAACGATGCCCAGGCCTGAGCTTGGCACACTTACGTCTCTGAACCCCCTCAGAGGGCATATCTCTGCCATCCATGCATCTGCTTTCTTCCATCTGTTCAAAGAAGAACCCCAGCTGCACCTTGCACGTGCCATAGGTGGTTTGCTCTCTCCACAACCAGGTTCCATCATCTTCGGGTCGCATGTAGGTGCCGCTCAGAAAGGCTCTCGCACCTCCATCACGGATGGGAGCATCGTGTTCGATCACTCTCCTGAAAGCTGGGAGCGGCTCTGGAACGGTGTTGTTTTTGAGAAGGGAACGGTCAAGGTTGACGTGATGCTGACCTATCCATGGCTGGATACTATCTTTCAGTCGTTGACATGGACGGTCACTCGGCTTTGAAATCTAGCTACGGATGCCAACCCAGCCCTGGTGCATATGTCATATCACACAGTTACGGATTCAGGACTGTAGTTTTCTGCGCTAATTTAGGCATACAGCTATCAATTGCCTATCTTCCTTGCCGATTATCCTCTATTGCAGCAAAAAAGTCATGTTAACTCCGTGTGCAATTTCCATATGCACCAGTCCTTGTATTTTGGCTTCAAGTTGCAGGTAAGCTTTCAGCACACGCGCCCCCGCTGCCGCAGGAAGAGAATAATCCTGAGAACTTCTACGAAATGTGAGCACGCATCAGTAAAAGTAAAATACGAGGTGCCCCCACATCTTAAAAAACATTGCGAACACCACCCCCCCATTGCAGACATAACATCTCGAACGCCCGCTCCTATCATCCTAACCACACTTCCTGATGCAGTACTGACTTGGAACTGGCATTCTGCTGCCAGTTTCCTGGTACATATTGAAGGAAAATCGACGCCAAAAGTGCAACACCTGTGCGCGCAGCGCACTTGTCCGGGGCAGGAACAGCCCAACGGGGGGCAATTGCGCGAGGTAAATACAAAGGGGGGAGTACATATATAACCAATGGCCCTGCAGCTGCGCTCGCTCGCAATCCCGACGGCAGCCCGATTCCAAATTCCAACACATATCGATGGTGAAATGCTGCGGTGCCGTCTTCAGCTCATGCTCATTAAGTAACCTGTGGAATATGTGCTTGATGAGATCTAGTCAGGCTCCGCGATCTCACAGATCAAGAATGGACGGTTCAGCTTTAAGCATGCAGCTATCTTGTGTGTTCCATCTTCGGTCAGAATGAGTTGTTGGTCGCAAGGCAATTTGCCAGGAATCGTCCATAATTTAATTTTTTCCAATTTTGGGCATTTACAGTGAGTATTTCTGAGCATGACGGATGGACAGTGGTATTGGAGGATAATTTCACAACCCTGTACACTGGCACTTGCCAGTGGAGATTGTACCTGCACATGTAGTGTAGCGACCGTTCCGCAGTTAATTAAGAAGTTGTTTTTTCGTCAGTTCTGAGTGCAACCTTGCAACAAGTGGTTGCTCTTTCGGACTGTCAGAAACTGTACGTCCAAGATGGAGAACAAGGTGTGCCACCGGGTTAGACGCGATCAACGCTCGGACCTGAGCTCGCGAAACTCTGCTCTCTCAATCCACCGAGAGGCTACGTCTCCAAAATACACATACCGACGTTCATTATCTCTTCAGGATAGATAGCTAGCGACACCCGGCGCGCTCAAAGGAAGGATTGCTCTCTCAAGAGAAGGGATCTGCGACGTTTTTAAACTTTCGCTTGCGTCACCAGTGAAAAGCTTTTTGATTCTGAGGATGACTGACAGCACCATAGTCGATCAATCTTCCGCAGAGCTCGGAGGAGGTTGGGGTATAGAAATAATCGAGAAGGGAACAGTCAAGGTGGATGCAGAGCTATTTGGAAAGTGCATGCATAGCTGCCTCGCTATTCGTGTGACGAGACTCGGAGCTAAAAAGCTTTATCGGTTTATGGCCTTTCCATGAATCCCGGCCGTTCATGCTCTTTCCGCTGCCTTACCATCTGAGAGTAATAGGGAGATAATAGAGGCACATGGAGGACATTTCTCTGTGTGGTAAAGTCATGGATCTGAAGAGAAGAGTGAAACAGCAAATGAACCATCTTCTGTTGCGTACCGGTACAGGCGAATCGTAATTGATAGAACCTCCTACGAAACTCCCTCAATGATAAAACTTAGAGCACACTTATGGCCTTCAGCAACCTCACTGAGAAGTGATGATGTATGAGACTTGAGTTTTTTGACCGAAACTCAGGATGTGAATACTCACCAGCGGCAAAAGCCAACGAGAAGGGATCATGACTGCTTCTCGCTAGTTGCGTCCTTCGAGAGATGTTGGGCATTTACGGCCAGAACATGATATGCTACTACTGTCACCATGGCCAATGCGCCAAGCGAGTTCGCGAGAGAGTAAAGCGTGTCGTGGGATATCATTGTGCAGTGATTGTTGAAAGAGCGAGGATCCCTGGACGCAAAGCAGCTGAGCTACATATGTTCTCCAGTAACGAGCATACATACCAATTCAGATACAGGGCGATGAGTAAAACCTTGGCGCAGCGTCGTGGAAGTGTTATGGATGAGGTGAATCAGTTGACTGCCACGTCCGTCGCCGAGCCACGTGGAACAGTCCGTCCTGTCCTGCTCACACACACTTTCCACTTCACAATGAAATTTCCTCATTCATGCCCTTCCCTCTTCGGTGCTACTGTACGACAACGCTCAGCACAGCGATCTACATCAGTGTCGAGGCGGCCTCAGGCCCTTCAGGCTCGACCGAGGCGACCGGCTTTCTCTCTAAATCCTGCATTGTCGTCCCACCTCCATCAAGTTCCAATCAATACGTGGCTTCAACCAGCACGCTTTTTCTCGACGTCTTTATGTTGTAGGGATCGGCAAGTGACTTTTGCGGATCCTTTTCGTCCCGACCTCTTCTACCATCTTGTGCCGCCTCCTACGCCGTTGTCCGTGTCGCGGCCTGTCTTTGCGGTGTCCTTGCTTGAATCTCCTCCACCTCGTTCGGACTCGCGTACTGTCCTTGGTTGGCTACCTGCTGAGGCTGAAGGGAAATATCAGGAGGCTGGGTTGAATGATTTCAAAGAAAACCGTGAGTTGATCTTTTGCGTCTAGCATATACTTGGGAAAGGGCCCGGGATTCTCGATTCAGTTCTTTCGCCAGCAGCAATTTGTTTGCCAACCACGAATACCATCTTCATTGAGTTAGAACAACTTCGTTACATGCCGGTGGCAGCACATTGTGCCTCCAAGTTGTAGGTGTCGGGCAATTGGCAAAGGTGTGACAACATAAGATGATTCTTCGAGAGCCTGTTACTTCTAGAATGCTACTCGAAGCTCCCCGTGAACTCCCCTTCCTAATTATCTACCACATCGTCGAAACCCTACTGAGAGAGCATCATCTATAGCCGGTTTCCGAGATCTACTGCATTCTGCCATTTCTGCAGGCCTGGCTGAGGATGTCGACGATATACAAATAAACGGGGCATTGCAGACGCAGCAAGGCTGGATGCATATCAATGGTACGCGACATATGCGTGCCTTTTTGACTGTCCTTACGAATACATTGCACCAGATGCACGAAACGTGCCAGCGCTTGGTCGCATCGGCGACCCGGATGACATCATCGCGTCTGTGCGTGTCGAGGGAGGAGTGGTGCGTGTGCTTACCTGGTGTGCCGTTCATCAAACTAAATCAAAATCAATACGTCAATCGGTAGATTATGCCTGAAACAT
Organism: Albatrellus sp. MG142; assembly: GCA_003314695.1. NCBI lineage: Eukaryota > Fungi > Basidiomycota > Agaricomycetes > Russulales > Albatrellaceae > Albatrellus > Albatrellus sp. MG142. The sequence goes on from QLPM01000033.1 coordinate 23,899, forward strand.
ACGAGCCAATGCCGGCTTATCGACTCTGTACAAGCGATGGTGTTCTTCAGCTCACGGACGGACTAGCAACGAAGCTACGTATGGTTCTTGATCAGTGTGCTCGACAAGAACGTGGAGAAACAGAGTGACGAACTGTCATCAACATATCTCTATTCTTCACCGTCCATCACCGTGACGACTGAAACACGGATGCAACCCTGTTCTCGCTGTAAAATGAGGAAATCTATGCGTATAGATTTCGAGTCCCGCAGGTGTTCTAGACGGCCGCGATCTATGATAGGTGGCAGAGACATGCAAGGAAGCAAAATACGGCATGGGGTAACTAACATAGCTCACCGCAGTTCTCCCACTGACACCCCGTCGTCTATCAAATATAATATATGACTTGGCACAGCAGAGTACCCTTGCTCTGTTGGGGGCATATAAGGAAGAGGGACTGCGTCATGGCCGAGATAAGCGGAATATCGGCATAGTGGTCTCGAACAGAACTGAAGTACTTGTGCCAAAAGACTAAGAATCGAACTATGAGCGTAGTGGGTGACTCGGCGGTGATTTTCCAAAGTTTCTATAGAATCTGGTGTGTTCTTTTTCTGTGAGAATACCGCACAGTGCCCTATCATAGAGGCAGTAATAACAATCGAAATCTGAAGCGGTCCCAGACAGCATGCCACATATTTGCGGGAAGTTTTATGACGTGATGCAAGGGTATCTAAGACGAAACGTCTGAAATTTTCCGATAGAAAGGGTTCACCCACCACGGGAATCAGCAGCGTGTCGGCCCGCGTGGGATTGAAGTTGCACAGCGTGGAGTGGCGATGACGACGACGATAATGAAATTCTTCCGATGAACGTGTTCGCATCGATTCGCACCTAAGGGTGACTCACACGACAAGCATTGATGGTAGAAATACGACACTCCCCCGCCGCAGGGGGATCCGAGACAGCGAATACAGTATCGCAAGAAACAACAAATGGAGCAGTAACGCAAACCTGAAACAAGCGAGTTACTATGTCTGATTAGAAAGAATGTGAGCATACTGTATAGTATGTGACGATAACGATGATGATAACACTTATACCTTTCACAGACCTTGTGCTACGACGCAGCCACGTAGTAATGCCAAAACATTACGATGCCAAGACGCACGCCTAGTCAAGTGAGGGGTATCACAGCCTGCACTGTGTGGGACGCTGTGACAGGGTGGGGCCAGATCGATTGTCAGATGATTCCCAGATTCACTGAAACTTCAAGCAAGGTCCGTTGCCGCTCCCAGTGGCACCTTCGGCGAGTAACATGCGTGTTGATTTCCCATACCAGCATTGCCTCAGACCAGCCTGACCTCCGATCACGTCGGATGGGGCGACCTATAAAGAATCGATAGCCATGATCGGGTCATGCATGTGATCGCGCCCTGCACGCTTGACGACCGATGGATAAACCTGCCAGCAACTGCGAAGACCGTCGGGGGGCGACAGTACAAGCACCCGCCGCTGGTGCATCGTCCAATCAGGAGCTTCTCAATATTTCTCAGAGGTCTCTCGAGTTCTTGCGCAAGGCCATTACGCCAGATGATGAAGAGCTGAAAAAGCGGCTCATCCACGCGCGACAAGTGTGAGTCTATCTTTGTCTGCTGGTTTCGTATGTTTGCTCATCATTGTACTCGTAAAGCGCCTAGTCAGTGACTACTTGTCCGTCACTCTGTGTGAAGTCTTCATGAGCTTGTGTTTGCAGCGAATACTACCCCTACCCGTGTCTCAAAGCATTCACATGGGCGGACTGTACGATTATGGTCAATAAGGACTATCCACGGATTTTAGAGGCAGGTAGGCGCGGGGACACCATCCTGCTTGACCTGGGTTGTAGCAGTGCGTATCCATGCCAGTAGAGACCTGGATCTATCGTTATAGTGCCTGACCCCACAATGTGATCCGTGCAGTGGGTACGGATGTGCGAAAGATGGCTGCGGACGGCTACCCCGCCCACAACCTCTTGGCAAGCGACCTGCACCAGATCTTCCTTGACCTCGGCCACGAGCTCTTCCAAGATGCAGACTCGAGCCAGATCCGGTTCTTCGCCGCTGATGCGCTCGCCCCGCTACAGCCGCCAGGCGCAGCCCCCACCTCAGAGGTTCCTCTGCGTGAGGTGATGCGCCTCGACCAGCTAGAGAACAGGATCACGCACCTATATGCGGGCCTGCTGTTCCATCTATTCGGAAAAGAGTCGCAGAGCCAGCTGGCGCGCAATTTAGGGCGGCTGATCAAGCGCGAACCTGGTGCATTAATATTCGGGATCCACCAGGGCTTGTCCACGCCAGGATATTTGGACAATAGGATCTTCGGGTGAGCGGTCACGCTCGGCTTGTCTGGTGGGCGATCGAATCGCAGACTCAACGGGAAATTTCTCCACGTAGCGCCGCGGTTACTGACGCGATTCCCAGTGAACGCTACGCCCACTCCCCAGAGTCCTGGGAGCGATTGTGGAAGGATACTTTCGCGGAGATTGAAGGCACCGAATGGGTGGACAAGCACATCCGCGTCACATCTAAGCTGCACAAGATAGATATGCCCTTCCTTACTAACCTCGTGTCGGTTTATTATTCCTTGCGCTGGACGGTTGAAATTGTTTAAACTGTTGGGTTGGAGCGGTACCATTATGAAACGACATGATGATCATATTTGGGTGTACGTTTGATTGTTGTCTGTTG
>QLPM01000034.1:0-13060 GCA_003314695.1 Albatrellus sp. MG142
TGAAAAGGTGCACCCTGCGGCGGAGAGGGACTGATCACAACCTGCGGCTGGGGGGCACCGGGGTGCCTCGGAGATCCTACACGAGGTTCAGTAGGCTGAGGCGAAGATACAATATGCACTGGTGGTGCTGGCATAGGTGCTTGGACAATGGTTGTGCTTGCAGGTGGCCCTGGAAACATTGTTGGTAGGGGCAACGGTTGGTCATGTCGTGACTCTCTGCCCGAACTACTGCCACTATATCTGGGACCAGACGGAGCAACGGCGAATGGCGGTTGTTGCACAATGACTGCCTCGCGGGGAGGGGGCACAATGATTGGGGAATGTTCTAACCGTACTGGAGTTTGGGTTCTACGAGGTGGAGAAGCAGAACGAGAACTGCCCGTAGGCGACCCAGAGCTCTCAGATGGTATGAACAGGCCTTCCTCTAAATCCGGTGGAATAGGCGGTCGATAGACTTGCGGCCCTAGTGCCTGTGGGGGATAATACGCCCCGACGTCTGGTATTATGGTCGTTGGGCGAGAAGGAGTACCAAGTCGGGACGGAATTACAGGTTCGTCGGAAGGCGATGGCGTATGGTAGTCTGGTATGACAGGAGGCCTTACGCTACCCGGTCTAGGCATAGGCATAGAACCTGGATAGATGGGACCAGGGGGAGGAACTGGACCCTGCCCTTGAACGATAATTCCGGGACCCGGGGTGTATTGGACGGCGGGCCCAACAGCTGGGGTCGTAGGGTATGGCATCCTAATCCCACTGGGCTCCAATCCAGGAGCAGGTTGACCAGGCTGAAAGCCTTTTAAATACAAGCTTCAGCCATGGGTGAAAGGTAATCATAGGTGCTCATACCAGGGCGGGGTAAAGCGGCTCCAAGTCGAGCGAATTCATCTCTTAATTGGTCAATGCGAGCGGACACACCGCGTAACTCCGCTTGTCGATCCGTGACATCACGGCCTAGCCATTCGTTCAGACTAGTCATATACCTCATCAATTCACGTTGCTGGTCTAGTGAAGCAAGGTGCATATGGCGGTTATCCTACACCACAGTCATCAGTGAAAAACCATGCTTTAGATTTTTCGGACTCACGCGAAGCATGGTCATCATGTCATTGAATATTGGTGGCAGTTGAAGGAGAGTCTACAATTAATATTATCAGCAGACATTTCGTTGAAGAACTGAGGTCACAAATACCGGTCCTGGTGCTATGGGAAGGAACGGCGGTATATGAGGGGCGCCAGGTTGCTGAGGGCCAGTCCCACTGGGCGCTGGTCCGGCTGGGGCACTTCCTTGAGTGGCAGTAGGCCTCGCAGCTCCTGATGGACCAACGTCTGTTTGGGTGGCCCCAGGGCCCTGCGGATAAATGTCAGTATATCTCAATTAAAGAAGGCGATGACTATTACCGGACGATACCACGTTTCCAGTTCCGGGGGAGCCGTCAACGTTCTTTCAGGTCCAGCCTGTTGCGCATTAATTAGTTATATGTAGAAACAGGCACAAGGTCGTCGCATCCAACTGACTGCCTCATTACGAGTCGCGTCATAAAAGCCGCTTGGCCTCGCTCCAGGACGTTGTGCCCGGCGACGCCTTACTTCGCGTTCATAATCAATGTCCCGGCTCGCAGTACTTACCGGACGCTGCTGCAGGGTTTGACTGTCCGCAGGTGCGGGTGTATATGATGTGACAGACCCTTGCACACGAGGCTCCCTTGTAGCCTGTGCCACTCGACGTGGCGAAGTAGGGATTCGGTGAGGACGTCGAATCCGCCGCTCAATTATAACACGTTCTTGCACGGGTACTGTGAAGGGCCTCGGTGGCAGCTCAGTCTGCATGGTAGGACTCGTACTTCTTGGTCTAGAAAGGTCTGGCCTGAAGAGTAATGGTACGAGAGACGGAGGTGGCTGGACTGTTGGAGCCGGAGGCTGAGGACCAGGCCGTAACAGATTAGCCATAAGAGCATCGAGAGAGTCTCGGGGGCGCAACGGCGTAGGGGCGGTCGTAATTGATGGATCCCGCCGTATCCTGTCGAATTGCTGTCGCAATCGTTCAAAATCATACGAAGTGTCTGAACCTTCCTCGTAGGGAGACTCTGGAGGCTCAGGAGCTGCTGGTGTGGGTGGTGGGCGAGCTTGGGAATCTGCTTGCATGCGTCTTAACAGATCCTCGATACGATGCATCCTCTCCATAATTTCAGTATCGTCCTGAGGTCTTGGCCACCGTGCCCGCATTTCATCTAGAATATGGTTCGTGGACAGCTGTCCGTCCCAGAGTGCTGTCGTCTGCTCCTTTACAGACTCCAATAATTGGCGTAAGTTTGTCAATGCCGTATTATCAAGCGGATGTGGACGAGCCGTACTGCTTGATGCCGAAGAAGGGGCTGGAGACGTCGGAGGGGGTATGTGTACAGAAGACGATGAGGTTTGTGATAAATAAGGCCCGGAAGTAGGAGATGACGGGGAGGGAGTCACGGGCATCGCGGAAGAGGAAGAACTGAAAGATGAGGAGGGCGACGAAGGAGAGGATGGTGGGATTGGATAGCTCTCCGACTCCATTAGACTGAAATCATCTGAGTGGTGAGAAGATAGAAATGACATGCTGGACGACAGGGAGCTTGGTGAAGCAGGACGAAGCGGCGGTGGCGTCAACGGAATTGGTACCAGACCGGAAGCATCTACTGAACGTGAAACCTTCTGAACTGGAATGCGAGGCGTCACCTCACTGCTTCCTCCTACCGACCTGTCCTGGCGTAGTATGGGAGAAGCAGGGACCGGTGAAACCCCGATCGATCGGGCAATGGGTGACACTGAAGGCGGCAGGATGGGTTGTGGAGCAGGTGACTCGGAAACAACGGGGGGGATCATAACCATACTTTCAGCATGGCGGGTGCGAAGATATTCACCAAGATCCTGCAATTCATGCTCGATGTTCCTCAGATGCTCGTGCAGACCTTCGTTGCCGTCTCTCCGATCCCCTTCCAACTCGTGCAGGTACTGGAGCAATCTGTTCACATCATGGGTAACAATTTCCCTAGGACCCTCGGATGCAAGAGTTGGAAGCCTTTGACGACTAGATGCTGTGTGTTGTGTACTGCTCATACTGACACTCATTGTCCCAGATGGCACCGATAAAGATGGAGAGCTGGGTAACGGAACGAGCACGGGAGAGAACTGTAAAACATCAATTCATTTAGATCAAATCGATGACAGATTCTCTATTGGATTAACCTACCGATCGCATAGCCGATCCACGAAGAGACGACAGGAGAGATGGCTCTGTGCGGATGTCTTCATACAAATGCTCCTCAAGGACAGAGCGGGAATCAAGTATTGACGTTCTCATCGAAGCCGTGGACACTGTGGACGTCATTGATGGAGTTCTCGATACTGCCGAACGCTGAACGGAGGGCGACAAGGTAGGCGTGCCCGAGGAGGCGGCAAGCGAAACGACCTGAGATAATGATACTGTCGATGTCGCTGATGGTACCACAGACGGCACCGCAGACGATGGGGTAAGCGAAACCGTCGACGATATCGAGTGTATGGAAGATGATGACGTTGATTGCGGGATAGAGGACGACTGAGGAGACGGAGACTCAGTAATGGTGCCGAGTCGACTAATATCCCGTGATGAAATTGCGGAAGCACTTGGTCGCAAAAACGATGTGTCGAAAGATGTATCTCCGCCGTCGTGTAGAGCAACGGACTGCACAGACGGAGATGCACGGAGCAAGGAGGACTCGTAGGACTCATCGGTTTCTGGCGCCCACAAAGACTCGCGGATGGAAGGACTGCGAGGTGTAATATCTGAGGTGCTGCGATAACCCGACCGTTCAGATGGACTTGCCGTGGGTACAACGGACTGAGTGCGTGAAGAAGTCAGCAAAGGTGTCGACGGTACTGAGAGCGGCGACCCGATTGGAGAGGGTCCAGGTACACCCAGTGATACAGACGATGGCGAAGGTGGGGTAGGCACAAGCCGGATATCCATCTCGGAATAAGTTTCAGTCCCGAGGAGGGAGGGGCTTGGGGTGACGCGAATAGGCGGCTGCATCGCGTCACGAGCTGAACCGGTCCTCACAGATGGAATAGGAGATGCAGTCTGCAAGCTTGCGATCTCTGACCTTACATCCTCCTGACGGATGACTTCGGGAATTGGGCGCTCTTCAACACGTCCCCGAACAGGTACTACAATCTGGGCACCAAGCTGCCTTTCCACCCTCTCTTCAATGGCTTCCACAGCTTCATCAACACGTTGAGGTGCCGGCTCTTGTACTCGTTCCGGTGCTAGCTCCTGTACGCGTTCTGGTGTTGGCTCCCACACGCGTTCCGGTATTGGCTCCCATACGCGTTCCGGTGCTATCTCCCGTACGCGTTCTGGCGCAGGTTCCCGTACGCGTTCTGGTGCAGGTTCCCGTACGCGTTCTGGTGCAGGTTCCTGTACGCGCTCTGGTGCTGGTTCCCATACACGTTCTGGCGCTGGTTCCCATACACGTTCAGGTGCTGGCTCCCGTGCGCGTTCTGGTGCTGGTTCCCATACACGTTCCGGTGCTGGCTCCCACACGCGTTCCGGTGCTGGCTCCCGTACGCGTTCAGGCGCTGGCTCCCGTACGCGTTCAATAATGCGCTCGACTACTCGTTCTTGGACGCGTTCTATAACATGAACAGCTCGAGTCTCCTCCGTATGCGACTCGACCACTGGAATTGGAGGCAGTGCGTGCTCCCTGGGTACTTCTACAACAACTGGGACGGCCGGTCTTGCAACTTCTTGTGGCGTTTCAGTCGCGACAGCGCGGCTGCGCTTGCATCGACACTCCGCCGGGTGGTACTCTGTTGAGATATCCGAAGGGCAGATTTCGGCTGTCGAATAGGACGTTGAACGCTCGCTGGAACATATCTCCGCCGTGACATAGTCTGAGCACAGGTCTGTACGGCTTCTATCTGCGGTGACAAAACCAGCGGAGGAGTCGCTAAGACTTTTATCTGCGGGATCATCGTCTGTGGAGCACCTGTCCGCGGTATCATAGAGAGATGGGATAGTATGAAGAGAACCGAAAGATGCTATGGAAGGCGACCTCGCTGTATTGTATCCCGAAGATGGAGCCGCGTCGCTTGCCGGACGTTCCGTTTCCCCAGTCGTACGAGCATATGATGAAGGCTGATACGGAGCGCTTGTTGCAGAGCGCGTGTAACTTTCCAGAGTGCTGAAGCTGTCCCCTCGACTGGAGTACTCATCAGAGTAAGTGTGCGTGTTGCCACCAGAGTTCTCTTTATCCCACACCTCTTCAGAACCGGTTAGGCCAGACGAATAACTCCTGGAGTGCTCCCTACCTCGTCTTCTGAGCTCCCTAGAACGAGAAAGTCCCCCACGAGAGGGTGACGTGGATACGTAAGACGATGAATTCGATGGTCCACTATGGGAATCTCCAAGATAAGAAGTCGACGAAGGGCCTCGGTAAGACAATGTCGATGTGACAATGTTGGTACCTGAAGCTGACGTGAATCCCAGTATAGTCTCATCGCTGATAGTCGTTGACTGGGGAGCTGTGGTGGTCGAGACCGGGGAGCGCGGTGGAAGAGAGTAAAAGCTGGAAGGATTAGAGTGCGCACTTTTGGACCGACCACCACCCGTCGAGAAGAATGCGTCATCGGAGACGGAGGCTGAGGTTTCAGACTCTGCCCCCCGAGCATGAGATCGCGACCGCTCACTACCCTTACCCACACTCGGAGGTGGAGTGATGAATACATCTCTCCCTAATCTTGGGCCACTAGATACTGTCACAGGTGATCCCTCGCCGACAACTCCTCCAGCAAGACTCAATCCAAATCCAAGACCGGGGCGAGCATCACGAGCGCGTCTCACTGCAGACGCGAACTCCTCATCAAGGTCGGTCATAGAGCTCGTCCTGCGCAAGGAGCTGCTTCTGCTTGGAGCAATGACGCGCGGATCACCTAGGTACAGGTACCCTTGACCTGAGACCGCCGCATCGTCAGCAGCTCGAGCATGGTGAGACGACACGAGGGATGGGTGTCGAGAAAGTCTGCCTGAGCTGGAACTGGACATTGAATGGAAATCAGAAAGGTCGGGCAAAGAATCCATCGGAGCGACATATGTGGTAGACGCAGAGCCCGACCCAGAATGAGAGCTCCCTGTTGAAGAATGGATGGTACGCATGGAGCCGGTTGGCGAGCGGGTGTCAGAGCGATCAGGTATCGTGACAGAGCGATCTAATGCCTCCCTACGAACAGACCAAAGGGTAAGATAAAAATAATAAAATAGATACTCAAGTGCACATACCAGATTGCGCTGACCCATCTAACGCGCTCTCTAGCGGACTCCGCACCCAATCTTTCCACTCCGTCACTATAAAGCAACTGAAAAGGACACAAGGTCTCCATCAGACCAATTTCTCCGAGCTCTCCTCCACCTTCAGCCTCCGCCCTAGAACTCTGCATTCTGGCCGCGATAGTACCAACATCGTCTTGCGCAGTAGGATGCGTGGGTGACGGGACAGATCGGACTTCAGTGCAGTTCAGTAGGTCAAGCGTCACGATGCCACGACCCCCTCCGGAAGCAATCCACGAAAGCAAGAGCATGTGAGGATACAAAAGAGCTTGGCAACGCTGCCATCGGTAAGGTGGAGGCGCGTGAACATTCAAGTACCAAAGCAGGCCGATACGAACAGGCTGTTTGAATAGAAGTCAGCAAACAAGATCAAGATAATGATTCACAAGAGAGTTAAGTCGCCAACAGTAGCGAATTTGTGTATTTTAGGAAGCACATGTTGGTATCGACTTACCTCTCTGTTTCCTTTCGCATATGTTCCAAGTTCTGCTATATCAAAGGGTGGAGGAATGGTTGCAACGCCACTTAAAGAGGAAGCTCCGGTCCGGGGTGTACTCGGCATCCCGGCGCCGCCAGAGTCGTTTTGATCGTGACTTCGAACGTTGTGAACACCTTCGCCATCTAGACTATCCCTCAGCCGCTGTGCTCCCCTCTCCGCCCGCCTTCTGACGCTGAAAAAGCCCTCACTGGATTCCGAAGTAGCACTCGTAGACGATACGACCGAGCGTTCTCGGTTTGTTTTCCCAAGAGGGGCACGATCCTTCCAAGCAGACACGATATTTCGCACAGATGTGAGGGGAGAACGTGGAGAGGATTGTGGCCTCCTGAGAGCGGAAGTCGTGGGAGTTGCGCTTGAGCTTGTGTATGAGCTCGTCGTGAATGTATGATCGTTGGCACTAGGGTAAGTGCTATCATACGTGCTACTTCCTCCATGAGAACTTGGCCTCGATTCTGTCGCGGTTGAAACAGGGCGGACATTGGTCATCAGATAAGAAGCTACCGAGGGTGCAGCAGATGAACCACTTGTCCTGCTTTTCGTAGGAGAAGAAGGTCGGGATCCATAGCTGCTGCTATAACCGTAACTCATCGTGCCGGACGGGCTCATAGTATAAGGACTTGGGGACCGGGGACCCGAAGGCACAGAAAGCGTCCTTGTGTGACCAGAGAATACGTTAGACCCACCTGCCAGGGGTGTGGTTGATTGCTTGTCCTCAAAGAACGCTATAAGATCTCCTGCGCGACGACCTTGCGGTGGCAGCAACAGATTACCTGCGGGGATATCGGTTGCGCTCCGAATGTGCGTAGAGCGTCGAAACGCATCTGAATTGGGTCTCGATCCACCTGAGGACAGATGGTGTGAAGATGGACGCGATAAAGGATGCTCCGTACGTTCAGTTATGGTACTGAGAATTCGACCATCACGAAGAATGTTGGTGAACGGGGTGTAGCTAGACGAAGAGGAGGTAAAGGTAGTGGGAGATGTCGCTGACCCGGACAGATACGATGACGGAGTGCCCGATGACGCTCTGGACCATTCCGTCAAAGCGTCTTCGGTATTGGACAATTCATTGTCTAAAACACTCAATGTCGCTTCAACCTCGGCTGCGTCAGCGATGGAATTCTCGTCCGAATAAGAGTAGGAATCGGAATTGGAATTTCTGTAAGATGGTTGCGGAGACAGGGCGGTGCGTCGCGTATAACGGCTGGAATACTCGTCACTATCCCCAGACAACGAAGAATCTGCGCAAGCCGGATCAGTAACGAACGCTTTAACATCAACATATGCTGGGGATCAGGGATTATTGTAATTGAGGCTGTACCACGCGACCTTGCCATAGCATGCTGATCTCATAGTATACTCGCAGAGTCCAGACATGCACAGGCTTCACGACTCCAGCAAGGATAGAATAACAGTGATGCATCAATGAAAAGCGCTAACCAGACTTGTAAGAACGAGATAGCCTTGAAGGAGAAGTAGGCATGGTTTCTGAAGGAGTTAAAGTTGAAAAAGTGGCGGTCCCAAAGAGAGGAGACCGAGGCCCAGTTCTTGCCGGGCCAGACGATGAGTGGCTTGTCATGATATCCCTGCAAATCGAGAGGGTCAGTACATAACACAGAGGGGTATCTAACACAGCACACAAAACGATCCTCAAGGCCCATTCACAAAGATACTCCCGCCATTTTGAACATTTAGGGCAGGTGAAATCGCGTACGCGACCTATCATGTGACCACTCTTACGCAATCGATATATCGATTAATTTATCATGTCCAAGATGCACCCGGCCAGTCTTCAGCCAACATTAAGTTGCATTTTTGGTCGCTCTCCATTTAAACTTCCTCCACCTTCCTTAGTATCAGGCATGGCTGATATGGATGTTGACCTCCCAACTATTAACAAGAAAGATGACGAGAAGAAGAGATTTGAGGTGAAAAAGGTATGTCAATGACGCCGCCATGTCAATGAAGGGTGGCATAGGCATAAACCGTGCAGATTCACTGACGCAATGAATCATATAGTGGAACGCAGTTGCTCTCTGGGCTTGGGGTATATTGACGATTCCCATTACCCGACTGTTGTTGTCTTCTCATGCACATACACTATTTCAGACATCGTTGTGGATAACTGTGCAATCTGCAGAAACCACATAATGGATCTCTGTAAGTTCGCTGATGCAACCCAATCGCTCTACCATCGTACTTCCTGTCCTTACATAGAATTATCACTTTTGCTTAGGTATCGATTGCCAGGCTAATCAGGTATCGGCAACGAGCGAAGAGTGCAATGCGGCCTGGGGAATATGCAATGTAAGGTGCCAAAATATATACTGACGCTTATACTAAGTGTTTTCCAGCATGCCTTCCACTTCCATTGCATCTCACGGTGGCTCAAGACGAGGAACGTTTGTCCATTAGACAATCGCGAATGGGAATTACAGAAGTTCGTCTCTAAACTCTCTACCACTGTCCTTACCTCTGACCAACATCAACCAGATATGGCCGTTGAATAGTACTTTATCCATCGACCCTAGACATGTTCGCGTGTACCGTAACCATTCCAATTTGTATGTCCTGTTTCCATGCACGCTTTATTCTTCGTGTTCTGGTCCGGTGAGTAGTCTTATCAGAGTGAGGCAAGAGTGTTATGTTCAGGTGTTGGAGACTCCTTTTCAACGAGATGACAGCGTGCGACTTCGTTCTCAGTAAGGATACCCACGTAGGTGACCCGCATTATGAATTTCCTATTTCGTGCGATGGGTCTCATTACGGGGAGGTGCCACGTAGTATTTGAGAAAGAACTTATATAAATAACGGATAATAATTACTCTACTCATCTCCATTCAACGCTGACACGCAATGCCCTTGTGCATGGAGTTCGTTAATACTGTCGGTGAGAAAGTAGTAGAATCGCGATTACAGAGTGGTTGTACTTGAACTGCTGCGACAATAATGTATTGATGCAGCAAACTCTGATCACGCCGCATCAGAGATCTAGTTTGTGGCCTTACGCCTCCGAGTCATATGTGCGCCTTAACAATTGTGTTCTTGGCGTCTTTGTCCAACCTGGTCTACCTAATTAGCTTCCTTCGAACATCATGTCGGAACCTAACCTCCACAATTTTGCACAAGTGTATTATACTCAGTTTCAAACGACACGCTCTGGTTTGTTGTGCTAACGTCTCCGCGTGCATGTCTCTAGCTGAACATATTGATAACGTATAACAGACCTCCTCTCTCGCCTGGAGGCAGCCAAGTCAAACTCGAGCGCAGACACCATGCGGGACCTCGCTATAGACCTTGCAAGACTTAGAAGAAACCTGGTCGACGCGACAACTCTCCTGCCATCCTATGATCGGCGCCAGTACGAAGCGGTATGATCACCACAAGCCGTCCTCCCCGAGACTTCCGACCTGATAGCATGGTCTAGCAACTGTCCGTCATGGAGAGTCTACTTGACAGCCTCAGCGTCTCCTCGAGACCCAAACCGAACTTCGTATTCAAACGCAAAGCCAACAGCGGCCCACCATCGTCCTCGACCCAGATTGCAGCGAAAGCTGCAGCACCAGCCGCAGAAAAGCCATCGCAATCGTCTTCAGCTTTCAACACAATCTCAGGAGCATCGCATAAGTACCTTGACTTGGAGTCTCTTCCCGTGGTCCCTCCTTTGTCGGTACCACCATCCGATCTAACGATCACCGATCTCGACAGCTGTGTCGTGAATCTCTGCACAGAGTCTGGCGGCGTCCTCACGTCAGCCTCAACTCTGACTGCTCTGCATGTAGTAGCCGTCCGAAATTCCATTCTTCTGCTGCCTTTCGTCAAAGGCAGCGTGATCTTGCACAAATTGACTAACTGTATCCTTGTCGTTGGCTGCCAGCAGGTAAATCCATCCATCATCCCGTCAAAGCACTTGCTCTTACTCGTATATACGCCAGTATCGCATGCACACTTCATCAGGCGTAGATGTATACCTCTCAGCAAATTCTAATCCAATCATTGAGCACTGCAACAGCATCCAATTCGCAGCTTACCCCTCCGACCTTCCTCTCCACATGGCCACTGTGAACGTCAGTCCGATTGCTTGCATCACTGTCATGCCTGACCCAGTAGAACCGCACAGAATAAACACATAGCCGTGCAAGATTTTTCTCACATCCGATCGACACCGTCGCCCCATTGGTCCCTCAAACCAGAAGACACGCAAGTCCGGAATTGGTCTGGGATCTGCACGCAAGCGCAGATGGAGTTGACCACCGTTCTAAAAATGTATCTCCCACAGAAGCTAGAGTAAAAATTCTAGCGTCTGTGACTACTCTGTGACCTCGCGAATGTCGGCTCAGTTATTATGGGAGTCATTGCACTCCCGATCCTTACGACATCATTACGCCGCGAAGCGGTAAGGCAAAGCGGCAACGGAACAGGACAACTTCAATGCTGGACGACAGAATCTTCTGAGTCTTCTGGCAATCGAGTGTTGGACACCTCGTCAAACTATCGTCAAAATTCGGCCAATCTCAAACGATCATGATACCTCTAAATCAATAAATAACCAGACCGCCACGAACAGCCTTGGATATCTTGATAATCTAATAAGTATTCGTTTCTCATTGGTTAGCGTGCCCTCGAGGAGCGGCAGATAGACTCATACTGTAGCGACAAGTAGCGCGCTACTAGAACTGACGGATTGTTCCCTTCCCGGCAGATGTGACATACCACTAATTGCTTCACATGACGCGCGCGCATATCTGACGCGAATCTGAATGTCACTGGCACCGCTACCCGTCTAGCCGTAGACGTATAAAGGACGTGCTCCCCGCGGCGCGTCTTACCAACACCGTGCATCTTGTCGTCCACCATGTCTGAGTCAGGTTCCAAGGGAGTCCGCGTCAGCGGTTAGTACCATATCCCTCCGTGCTTATGGACATGCATCTGCAGTACTCACAATTACTTTCAGGTTTCAGCACGTGCACATTCTTTCGGACTCTCTGCTGCCCATGTAAGAGGAATTCACTTGCTTGTTGTGAAGTGCTGACGTCGTTGTCGTCTTATCTCGGTCGATAGGCTTCGGTAGTTCCAAGAACTCTGGAAATGGTGCTGATGATGAGAAGGCCAGTGATGCTGGTAGTGAGGCGGGCGAGGAGGTTGGGATGAACATGGCCTCCACCAAGCAGAAATCCAGTAATATTGAGGAGACCGGCGACGAGGACGGTCGTGTTGTGCAGCAGCCCACGGCTATTGGCAACATGGTGGCCAATGGCAGATCACCAACAATTGCCAGTGAATCTGAAGCAACCATCCAACCTTCCTCGTGACTACTGGCGACCCTCAACGATATCAACGCCACACATTCGACCTTCGCTACCTGAAGTTCTTAGCACCTGTGGCCCCGTACATTCCTTTGCCGCCTAATACCCACTTCTCTGGTCGGTTTCCTAATTAGCCTATTTAGGCCCCACTTTTGCATCGTCTTTCGGCTGAGTTATGAAATTCTAGTTGCTTATATTTCCATTCTTCCCATATTGTCCCCGCTGGGATGCGTTCCCTTGTCACAATATTTAAAATAGCCATGGCATCGTGTTCCTACTGTTTGACGAGACAGCGTGTTTCATATTGTGATGTTGATATGGCTATAAGTAGGAAAAAACTAGTGACGAGAGTGGGATTCGAACCCACGCCCTTTCGGACCAGATCCTTAGTCTGGCGCCTTAGACCGCTCGGCCATCTCGCCGTTAAGACTGGACTCAACCGCGTGATTTCATAAGACAGGCGACTCTGGAGAACTCTAAATTGAATGGCTCTTTTCTTTGACAAAATTAACATCTTCCTGCTCGTTGTTCATGTAAATCCAAGATGCATTGCCTGCCTCTATAACTATCATCTTTCATTGCAAAAATGACCAATACATAACTACACAACTTCCCCTGTGTCATACGGAAAGAGATACAAAAATAAAGCGCGACCATGTGTTGCTCCTGTACACAGCTCTATCGTCTGGTAAGTGATTACAGAACATCTGATGAAGGCGCATAAATTTAGCACAACGATCATGAACTAAATCCTCGAACAAAGGATACTCACTGACGTTGCCAAGGTCGGCGCACGCCTCCTTGACACGCGCAACCAGGGTTTTCTCACCCTCGCGAACCCAGACACGAGGATCGTAGAACTGTAAACAAAGATGAGCTAGTGAAAAGGCTGAAACGAATTTCAACGTATATACCTTC
>QLPM01000043.1:0-10130 GCA_003314695.1 Albatrellus sp. MG142
GGGGTGTCCGGTGGTCTGAAGCTACAGTCTGAAAAAGAGGCTGACAGAGGGGTGTTGGTTAAACTGGAGGTCAGAATCGCAACGTTAGGTGGACGTACCCAGGGGCTGCCAGTGAGCGAGGGGAGAAAGGCCAAAGTACAAGGTAGGTAGTGACACGCAGCTCCAGAGTCCAAGAGGAAGGGGATAATATTTGTAAGAGGATAAATAAGTAAAAATGACCTGTGTTGACCCGATGGGTTCAACCCCGCCGCGCCGAAAAGATCAGGTGCCTTGTCTCCCGCCCAATGCTTACGATCGCACTATGCCAAAGGCCCGCTGGCGGGACCCCATTTTGAGAAGGACCAACCCCAATGCGGCACCAAATGTGTCATTGCCACCTGTCTCCGACACTCTAGTCCTTGTTCACACTTGACACTTTCGGGTGTAGCGCTTACTCTCTTTGCATATGGCAGGAAATGGGTTGCATCCGGTGCGACTATCGCACGAAAATCGGTATCGCTCCCCCCTGTCCTCTCTATGGATACCCCGATGTAGAGATCAATGGAAATCGGGGAACGAAGTAAGGCTAAGTTGGGCGCTTGTTTCCTGGCGTTCAGTAGCCTCGTGCCCTAGTAGCGCCCAAAGTATCACGGCTGACTTTGTCAGCGATCGGGCAATTCTATCTGCAAGAAAACTTAACTTTTTCGTAGGCTGCACAAAGGAAAAACTCAGCATCGTTTATCTCTTAACTCCGACGAGGGGCGCTGCAGCATAGTTTGTCCGTCACCCGGTCTTGCCCACTTTCCCAGATCTCAAGTACGTTCCGTCCCGGACTTCGTCCCCAGCATTATATTTCCTGCTTCAGCATATTCTCCTGAGCCCGGGACGCAGAGTGGATTACATTTTGAGGGAGCCACGCTAGGTATCTAACTTCTCTCTATGAAACGCACATTGATCCCAAGGCCGGCTAAATATTTGCCAAGACTTTAGTTTCTGGCAAAGGCCACTGCCACTCCTAAGTTCCGCAATGACTCGGAGTCCCGATTCTCGAGATCGAGGTTGTCAGCCAGAAATCTCCAAATAGGTCGGACAGCTGCAGACGAGCAATACCTGCCGAGAGTATTGGCTTCAGACTTATGCTCAAACCCCTCTCGAAAGAGCTACATGGTTGCGCAGCATTCTGTCCGCAGGGTCAGCCAAGCACCGGGAAAAAGTCTCCATCGAGTCTGGTAAGGCTCGCATACGGTGCGAATCGCGCGTGCGTCGAGATAGCGAGTAAGCAAGTAGACTAATAGTAAGCGACAGGTAGAAGAGATAAGAAATTTAGGGTTCACGGAGGAAAGACGAATAGTGGTTTGAAAGCTAGAAATCTCCGGGGACGTGGGCGGGCTGATGGAATTTCTGGAATGAGATTTCAACGTTCGACAGTCAGCGCTTCGGGGCAGTATACCCCTTTCCTCTCGATCTGTTCATATTCTAGCCACCCAAGGCAGGGTAGTCATGGGCTGAGTAACTGCCGACTCAGCACATCGGTGTATTAGCGATGTCAGCCTTGTCCTTAGTGAGTTGCAGCGCACAGCCTGTCGATTGCACCGCTTCGGGCGGCACAGAAAGCGACCACATTTTGCAAACCAGAAGTGGGCGACCGTCAAGCACCTTCAAT
Source organism: Albatrellus sp. MG142 (assembly GCA_003314695.1). NCBI lineage: Eukaryota > Fungi > Basidiomycota > Agaricomycetes > Russulales > Albatrellaceae > Albatrellus > Albatrellus sp. MG142. The sequence goes on from QLPM01000043.1 coordinate 1,643, forward strand.
TTGGCATACACGTGATATGTCTGGCCTCCCAAACGCCCGTTGTATCGTCCTGCTCGCGCCATACCCGTGCTACCGGAGGGATGAAATAGCCTTCTGCCGATAGAACGCGCGAGCATGCTGTGCATTGCGCCGAAAAGAGGCTTTGATACGAAAGGAGCATTTCCTTTATTATAAAGAAGCGATGTGCAACGAGCATAGAGCGGGTGGCATCATAGAATGGAGGGAGCGAGGCGATCGTAGAGGCCGCGTGGAAAAGTCCAACAGAACGTTCACGTTTATAAATATGCATCAATGACAAGGAAGGTCAGCGAACAAGTGGCAAGAGTGTGGAGTGGCTAAGCCCAACTAGATCATTACGACAACACGCACCATTAATGTCTGGAATGGGACGCAGGGTGCAGACTGGACCATACGGACGATCTGCTGCGACAATTTTTGGAATACAAGGTATTCGGACTGAGAGTGTGGAGGTTTCTGTACGCGACATTGTTCGTCAGATGTTCATTTTCCCTAGAGGGTGAACTGCCGGTCACCAAAAACACACATTTTCTCTCGAGCCAAACGTTGTTACGTTTTCGACCATTAGCACTGGGTCGCCAACGACCCTACCCGCTGTCTTCCTTTGTGCGTGATCCAACGTGATGAACGCGGTCAGCACGTCTGGAATACTAAATCGCAGGAGCACAGGAACATGGAGATCGCGGGGTGCTTCGGACGAGGAAAGCCATATGTGAAGAGCCGCCTTCTGTGCGTGTGAGATATTGAACTCGCGTATATAGTCTGGCAGAGCAGAAAGTGTGGGGGGTGGCACAGCGGGCGAGGGCGTAGGGAATAGCGACGTCGGTTTGGGCTGTAAGGCGGGATAAGGGCGGGGCGACTCGGGTGTCGGTGAGCGTCTGTCAACGTGCCGTAAGCAATGAGAGCCGGGTTTACGACTACGGGATACAGTGGACGAAAGGCGACAGCGTACCGCCGTTTGCGATTCTCCCTCCGCACACCACTTTTCACGCCGGAGCGGTCATTCCTATCGCTCCTACCGGCAGACTTGAGTGCATCTTGCGCCTTCTCCCCAAGCAGCTCGGTCTGCACGCTGCGCACATCCTCCAAGGCGCGCCGCAACGCACCCGCGAGGGACAGTGCACTCGGATCTGTGCTTGGCCCCGCGCGAAGGAGAAGGGGCGGGAGTTGGCGGAGCATCTGCAAGTGCGTCGAGACTTCCGTCAGGGTGTCTATCTGCGACTGCAGGGTCGAGAGGGTGGCCTGAGGGGAACGAGTGTCAGCATCCGAGTGAGATTGCATGGTGCTACGGCGGTGGGTGGGAGAAACGAGAGATCTGGGGTGCGTTCGACGCGTCCTCGCCAGCTTTCTGATTCTGATCGACCCTCCCTGTATGACACGTGACACGTGATGTCTGGGCCCCTTGCGGCGCAAGAAGAACAATATATTTTCGGAGGGTCCAAGCTGCCTTTGTCCGAGCATTCGGTTCGGAAATTATGCGATAAAAGGAAAAATAGGAGATTTGTTGTGTCGCTTTCTTGATCGAACATTGAGAATTTTAAATTTCCGAGGTTTGATATCCACGCAGGAGTCTGAACTTTGCGCGGTGTCAAGTTCAAGTTAGGACCAGTAGTGGGGCTAACAGTAGTAGCGAACTCAGTTAGGCGTTCCAGCGAACAGCGAAGTCAGTCGCAAGCTGCTGATCACGGAGTGCCAACCAGTTGCAATATTTGAAGTGTGAAAACAATTTCTAAATGCATGTACAGGAAGTTGAGACGAGGCAATATAATACAGTAAGTCATACAATAAGGAATAAATGCAGGTTCCGTCCTCTGGGTTAAAGGGTATGCAGATGGCCTGGTGTGTACCGTCCATCAAATATAATAAAAGTAGGAACTCATAAACCGAATCAAGGCGAAATGCAATGGCTCCCCGAACGCTCTCTCAGGTGCTCGACATACGCTGCGAGGAATTTGACCTGCTCGTACGTCTCTATCGCCTTCAGGCTGCGACGGCGGCGCGTCACATTAATGACGCGTTCCACAAGTTGGATGGTATCCTGTGAAACTTCACCCTGAAGTATGCCCGTAGTGATGCTTGCGTCGGCGTGCTGCGTTGTACCATTCGGCCAGGCACATAAGCCGAGTTTGAGCATCCAGCAGCATGCAACGAGCCCAGCCCGCCCAACACCACCACGACAATGAACGAGGACAGAAGTGCCACGCAATGTGTACGTCGTGACAATGCGCGTCAGGTGCTCGTCGAATGACGCTGGTGAAGTCGGTGCGAGGCCCTCAGGAATGGGTATTCTGGACAACTCCAATGAGTTATGTAGAAGTGCAGCAGGTTACAAAAGAAGCGCACCGAAGGATGTCAAGCCCAATATCTTGAGCGGCTTGACAATATTCAGCCCAGGGTGCACCGAGTAACTCAAGCTCCTCATTATCAAGGCAGCTGGATGAATGTGAGTACATAGTCCCAACAATGCTAGGTAGCAAGTACATACCATATGATACAACCAATCCCATGCCCTTTGATCCTGCGGAGGTCTTGTCTGAGGTCGCGACAGATGCCACCTCGGCCTCGGACAGGGCCACTCAAACGCACTGTATACAGCAAAAATCGATGATCAGTCACCACACTAATAATCCGACCAAAACAACATGCCTTTCTTGCCCGGGCATGACGACAGGAATAAATTACCGAGTGTAGGGGAATTAATAGAAGAAGAATTACGCTCATTTTTGCGCGAAGTCAACGCTGGCTTTGGCCTGGGAGGGCGACTTTCAACGATGTGTGGGAGTTTCGCAGCTTTGGACGACCTTTGGAGTGGAATTAACGAACCGGCATTCTTAAGAAACCGTTGTAATACTCACTCTAGATTGTTGTCTTGACCAAGGGCAGAAGATTCACTCTCCATAACGTTGTGCAAATGACGCGTCGCGTTCAGCGCATCTGAGATAATGGCCTGGAAGAGCACCGGAGGCGCGGAGCATGTTCTTTCATGCTTGCCAAGCACGGACGTTGAGTCGGACTTGTCGACTCTGGAGAGGATCTCCCCAAGAATGTCGTACTGTGCGAACTTAAGAGGAGGTAATCGGGGTATTGTTGGGAAACCTGAGTCCCGTGGGGGTATAGACACTTTATTCGATGGAGCACCAGAAGGCTTTTTTATATCACTAGTCAACGCAACTTGTAAAGCGCGTTTGACCGATGACCGGTTCCAAAGGAACTGTGCGACTGGCGATTGGCGCGTGTCAGATGAAAGAGATGGGTATTCTGGTATAGGAGGTGGTGGGACTGGGTCAGTCGGCATGGGCGGAGGTGTCGCAGGTAAGGGGGGTATAGCAGTGAGTCGATCCAAGGAAAATGCTGGATGAATGTCAAACATCGTAGGAGATGATTTTTCGGAAAGAGAAACATGAAGAGAGATCGTGGACAACATCTCTGGCGGGATGATTGGGGACAGGCTATCGAAGCTGGTGAGGATACGTGGAGGAGTTAAAAGGAGGACACGTACTTGATGGGATGCGTGTCTGACGTCTTTAACTGTAGTGCATCCAGCCAGATCATTGGTGACGCAAGAGGTGTTTCGATGGCAGCGGATAACTCGTCTTGTAGCTCGACTGGAGAATTCATCTTGGTCGTAAGTGGTATAGAAAGCGAAGTAGCCGAAAGGTTCCCGATGTGTTGTTGCAAGTGTTGATACTGGTCAGCCATGGTCGATTTCTTATTACAGAGCAACCAAGCTTCTTCCTGTGAACAAATTTCTTGCCGAGCCAGCAGCTCTTTGAAGTGGTTCGGCAAATGAATGGACAAGGGGATATAAGTTAGCGAGGATCCTGCGGACTTTACCGTGAGCATTATTATCAACAGTGTCATCGAGGCCGAGTTTTTACCTCTAGCACCGAATTTGGCCCGGCAATAGTCACTAGCATGGAATTGAGATGCCAGATGCATCAACTGCAGGGCGGATAAACAAAGGATGTCACGATTGGCTTGTCTAACATACGATGTACCTGAAGAGCTAGCTTCCGCTCCAGATGCAGCTCAGACGCGTCAGCGTTGTGCTGCACAGAAACGAGAGTTTTTCTGCACGGGTTCAATGGAAGGGTGTGCGGGAGATGGTGTTGGAATGACTGCAGAGGGGGGGGCTGCATCACTGAACAAAAGAAAGGCGATCAGGCGCGCTCTGATGGCGGAGTCGGGACTCGGGCGGACGGGAAAGGCCGCCGATGATGATGTAAAACTAAAATGAATAAATTATTTCTGGTTATTTCCTTCGTATTTGCTTCCACTCCCTTGTCGACGTCGGCGACCGCTACGCTGCCTAGTCTCCTTCTTTTCTTTCGTCCACGCCCAAGCCTTCGTTGGCCGGCGAATACGTCTTTCTTTTCATGGCTCATCGTTACAATCCCGCAGACATCCCCACTCCTACCCAGAGACCACCTCCAACTTCTAATACCATTCGTCGCGCAAAGACCCTCACTCGTCCAGAACGCAGCGTAGCTCCCCCGCCCCTTATTACCCCGACTATCAATCTCTTGCCATCACCGTCAGGCCAAATTGTCTCCCAGGACTCGGACAGTTTCACTGCATGGGCCATCTTTTCTCGCGTCGTCACGTTCTGGGCTCCTTCTTTTCTTCTGCAGTCGGTCGGAGGCCTGCAGGATAAGGCTATGATTAAAGCATGGCGAGAAAAAATGGCTCTGTGCTTCATAGTCATGTTACTTTGCGGGGTCATCGGTTTCGCCACCGTCGGTCTGCAGAAGGTCCTATGTCCAGTACAATCCAGCATCAACACACAGAAGTTTATCCGCGTTGGTTCCGCCCCGGGTACGCTGGGGATTCAAGGATTTCTTTTCAATGTGACGCAGTCCAAATCAACCAGCTCTGTTGATTTCATCCAGCTGGCCCAGCAACTGTCTGGCCAGGACATCACGACTCTCTTCAGTCGTGATGCAGCACATTATCCGGCCTGTGCTGGTTTGCCATACCGCATCGCCGAAGACGACCCCTGCAATACCGTCACACCTTGTCCTCTTGGGGCGCTCAATTCGTCCTCGACATTCAGTTCCTTGCAGTTGCAGAATGTTTCGCGGCCAGTCGGATATGATTGGGGAGAAGTCGCAGGACTGGCGAATTATATCGTACTGGACGGCGCGGTCCTCAACTTGAACCCATATTTCAAGCTTCACCCCTATCCGATTCCCGGCGACGATGTCGACAAGGCACTGCGTACCTTGATGTTGGCAAGTCCGGCCAGTGGCCGCGACGGTACCCGGCTTTTTGTGAACCGAGCCGATATTCGCAAGTCGGTCGCTTGCTTGATCCAGCGATACTCGGCGGGCAATATTGACAAGATCACGCCTGGGTGTTTCGTCTCACAGTTGATCCTATATGCAGGTTTGATTATCATCCTGGGGCTTGTTCTCGTTCGCTTTGCCATGGCTTGCGTCTTCAATTGGTTCCTGTCTGAACGCCTCGCTGGCCCGCCAGACAGCTCCAGCTTGAACCGATCAGCAATCAGTCCCGCCGTGATGCCTGAGGGAGCCAATGTATCCATCGATAATAAACACGGAACTGCACCGTGGGCTGGACGCGACGGCACGAAGAGACTCACAAAGAGTGGCAAGCCCCGGTCGACGATCACAGCATCTACCAGCACCATGGGTACTCGGCCAGACACGGTACTTAGTCTTGCTCAGATCGGTGCTGAACTATTTGCGGTGTGCCTGGTGACATGTTATTCCGAAGGCGAGGACTCACTCCGTACAACGCTGGATTCGATCTCCACTACCACGTACTCCGATGCACGGAAATTACTCTTTGTTGTAGCCGATGGTATGATCACGGGGGCTGGTGAGAAGCGCAGCACACCCGATATTTGTGTGGGTTTGCTTGACGCAGACCCCCGTTTTGGAAATCCTAAGCCTATGAGCTATGTCGCTGTGGGTTCGGGATCAAAAAGAGAGAACCGGGCGATGGTTTATGCTGGTCATTACAGTGAGTGCTCTCATTGCTGTCGCGCACCTGTTCACCCACAGGTCATTTCTATCAGCTGTTGCGGGTCGCAGGACGCCTACCATAGTCATTGTCAAGTGTGGCACGGAGAAGGAAGCGGCCACAGATAAGAAACCAGGAAACCGAGGCAAGAGGGACAGCCAGCTCATTCTGATGAATTTCTTCTCCCGGGTTACATACAATGACCGAATGTCTCCATTGGATTTTGATCTTTTCCGAAAAATCCATGTATTAATGGGTGTGACGCCGGATTTCTTCGAAGTCTGCCTGATGGTAGGTTTTCACAATCATTGTAACTAGTGATATGTTCTAATTTCATGTCCAGGTCGATGCTGATACAAAGGTCTTTCCGGATTCGCTCAAAGCCCTCGTTAACTGCATGCATCACGACCAGATGATCATGGGTGTTTGCGGAGAGACGCGAATAGCCAACAAGCGACAATCGTGGGTAACCGCCATCCAGGTATTCGAATACTTTATCTCGCACCATCTTGCGAAGGCATTTGAGTCTGTATTTGGTGGCGTATCTTGTCTCCCCGGATGCTTCTCTATGTTCCGCCTGAAAGCTCGCAAGGCCTCCGGCGATGATTGGGTACCGCTGATCACGAAGCCTGAGATTGTAAAGGAGTACAGCCAGAGTGAGGTTACGACATTGCACGAGAAGAACTTACTGCTCCTCGGTGAGGATCGCTTCTTGACGACATGTCTCATTCGCACCTTCCCCAATCGTAAGATGATGTTTCTGCCGCAAGCCCGATGCCGCACCGTCGTTCCAGATACGTTCAAAGTGCTGCTGTCGCAGCGGCGGCGCTGGATCAACTCCACCATTCACAACCTCATGGAACTCGTCCTCGTACGCAACTTATGTGGGACATTCTGCTTCAGTATGCAATTCGTCGTGTTCATGGACCTGCTGGGTACCGTTGTGCTCCCGATCGCCATCGCGCTGACATACTCCCTCATCATTTCATCTGCGTTAAACCCTCCAAAGACATTCGAGGAGGCCATCCCACTTGTACTTCTGATTGCTGTCTTGGGCTTACCAGCCGTGTTGATTGTCATCACGACCCGGAAGGTGGTGTATGTGTTCTGGATGTTGATCTACTTGCTAGCCTTGCCGGTGTGGAATTTCATCTTGCCCCTGTATGCTTTTTGGCACTTCGACGACTTCTCATGGGGAGAGACTAGGCAAGTATCATGTTTCATCGCTTTGGGTCTTAAAAACTCATACCTGTCATCTCCATAGAAAGGTGGAAGGTGAGGGAAAAGACGAGGGACACGGCGAAGGGAAAGGCACATTCGTGGAGCATTCCATACCACTGCGTCGTTGGGAAGATTGGGAGCGGTCACGGCTCCGGAAGATGAGGAGAGAGGAGCGACGTCGTCGAGACTTCGAGCGTGCGCATCCGCAGGGATACTACTCAGGGGACACCGAATTCCTTGGTGTACGCTCGAGCGCGGAAGTTCGAAGCCAATATGACGGGTCTGACACGTTATCCGTTGCGTCGTCCGATGACGTGTGGGGACCACAGATCGGCGAGTACAACGAGAACAACCCACAGTACCCGCCTCCGCCGCCAGGACTGCTTCACATGCCACATTCCGCCATCGAGAGTGCAACGACGGTTGGTGGGGCAGAATTAGAGGCCATTCTTGAACAGGGATGGGATGATCGGCCGCCTGCAAGCGCGTCCGCGGACTACCTGCGCCCAGAGCATGCCCCACAGTCACCGGTCCATGTACAGCGATACCAGCTGGCTGACGGCTCGCCTGATTCCCATTACGCGCCCGTCGTTCGTGGGATGCCCGTACGCTCACCAATATCACCATCACGTCCATCGGAGGGCATGAGTTCCGCAGTCGCGGGCGACTGGAAGACTCATGTGAAACGACGGAGTGGAGGGACGCATGCAGCACAGTATGGGCCATTGGGGCCCTTAGATCCTGGGGCAGGACTTTGAGGTACGGTGCTTGCCGTCTCTTTGGTCTTGGCGGGGGCGGTTGTTCATCATCCAAGCATCTGTCGTTCTATATATTGCAGGACTCATGTGGATACCAGTTCTGAGATTTTCGTATACATGAAATGTCCCACTACAATGCGCGCCGTTGTTGGTATTCTCCTTGGTGTCTGTCTGTGCGTCACTCAACCTATGTGCCATTCCTGTCAGTACGATGGTACCTCGCATGCTTTCGTCCCACCTTATTGTCCCTTTGTCCACGTCTACTGCACTATCTTTTGCCCCTCTACTCTCCATCCACATAGTATTCCTTATTTTGGCATCATCGATGTGGTCCACATTGTTTACTACCATACGGCACAGAAGTCACTACATATGACGGATAAGTTACCTTCTCCGCTGAAGTGTATTTCACTGGATAAATTTTCTAATTTGATACCGTATAGTATCCTGGGGGCGCAGGCGTTTTTAATGATGGAATTTTGGAGATATTGCCAGGAACAAAAGCA
>QLPM01000060.1:0-17428 GCA_003314695.1 Albatrellus sp. MG142
GTCTAGCTCGGTATCGACATCAGTTGGCCAGCCCGCGTCGGGAGAAGCGGAGCGTGCGGGTGATAAGGAACGACTGCCACCATTGAATAGCTCTCCTGAGAGAACGAGTTGTTCAAGACGGTCACCGTACTTTAAAAAATCAGGATCGGCGATGATGATGGTAGGAAGGCCAATTACACACCATGTACTAACGTTGATTGTGGCACTGGTTTGCCGGGCTGAGCTGAGCAAAGATATTTGGAGTAGATATCAACGGGTATGCTGCACTTTTTCGGAAAGAAATATATGAATATTATATCTGTAGAGAGAGACGGAGTGGCTGTTGCGACGACGACGATAGTAGATTAATGGTGGAATCACTAGCGGTCGGACACAGATACTTATAAGAGGAGCCTATACAATTACGTAAGAGCCCATTGTTATTTAAGGGTTCAGTTCTCTCGCTCTCACTCGAAGAAATCCGGAGGGAACTGCCCAAACTACCATTCTTCACCGACATTGAGCAAGTAGGGAAATGCAGAATGTGTGCTTCAGGTTTCGATTTTATAATGTCTTGCTTATACACGCCAGGAACTCGATCGTACAAATGATCGCACCCACCATCGTTCCCGATCTAATTTGTCCGTGTACGACGCAAGATAGGGTCACAGCAAACCAGCATAGCATAATCATAGAACGACAGCATTCTTCTCGAAGATGTATACAGTATGTACAAGCGGCGTGCGGGTATCCAGATATCCAAGAGCAATGGAACACCTGAGTGGACAGATAGATGACGGTTAGATAGAGCGCGCACAGGCGGCGCCGAATTCAAGAAAGCTATGAAGCAAAGCAGGGCATGAACAATGACAAGGGTATGTGTAAATGTGTGCCGTAAGCCGGCGATGCAATGGACAATGAGTATCAGGGAAAGGATGGAGCAGGCGTGGCCGACGTGGCCGGTCTACAGGGTCTTGCGCGCGCGCTTGAGAGCACGTACGGTGATGTTCATGCCGCGATAGTCCTCTAACCATACGGTTCGCTCCTCACAACGACGAAGTACGGATTCCCAGAAGTCGGGGACGGCACGGGCAGGCGGCGAGACACGCATGTCATGGGAGCGTGGGGAAATGTCGCGGATGTAGCGGAGGCTAGGGAACGCGTCCAGACGAAGAAGGGATGATACCTGTGCGAGGAGTGGGAAAAACGCTTCGCGAGCACCGTCATCTGCGTCGTGGGGCATCATGGCCAGGGAACTCTGTATGCGCGTGTCAAAATCACGAATGGCGATAAGCTCGAGACGCGGATGCGCAGGAAGGAGGACATGTGGTGCAATCCAGTCAGGAGATTCCCAGTGCCACTCAGCGTCCGCAGAGCAAACAAGCTCGCGTAGGTTCGGGCAGAAATGGGCGAGGGAGAGCCGCCCGTGGGGGTTCACGCGAGCTTGTGCCGGTGTGGTAAGGTAATGCTCTTCTACGAGGGATGAGGAGTGCCCAAGTTCAAGCTGCATGATCGATGCCCCGTGTGCCGAGAAGAATTTATAAAACCCGGCACCGGTGTAACTGAAATCAGCGGAAACGACCGAGAGGTTGCGCAGCAGGGGCATGTCCCACGAAGCCAGCACGGCGAACATACCGTTGTCGAGGCTGACCTTCAGGGTGCGGAGCCCAGGGAGGGATAAGTTCATGGCAGTTGAGGTAAGGTCGAAGGGCTCGGAAAGGATGGTCCGAAAGTTGACCGAGTATGATGAGAGCTCAAGGTACTCGAGGCGCATTGTGCGAGTCTCGAGGAGCGGAGACATGCGTTCGTGGAAGGGGAGGTCGTCGTAGCTCGTCCAGGACAAACGGCGAAGCTCGCTCTTAGCGAGTAGCGAGAGGAGCTGCTTGGGACTTGAGCGCGGGTCAACCTCGGTATCGTAACGGTTGCGGAGAACAGACCGGTGGTCGGTGTAGATGGTGAGCTGAGGGGAGTAGGCAAGGATCGTCTGGAGGTCAGCGGGGACACATCGTTCAAAAATGGGGGTCTCGATGTGAAGGCGTCGAATATATTGGCCACTGGAGGGGATGCCGGCAACATACTCGTGGAGGAGGAGGCTGGCGAGGGCCTTGGCCTGTGCCGCGCAGCTGATCCAGACGAACTCAAAAAGAAAGGTCTTGACATAGGCGTTCCATCGCTTGCTGACGAGAGAAAGGTTCGTCTTTTCGTGCATAGAATCGAAATATACATCGAGCTGGAGGGGACATAGTTCGAGAAAAGAAAGCTCCTGGGTGGAGTCGAGGGGATCTGGAGTTACACGAGTGGCCTCTCGGAGGATAAGCAGCCATATTTCGGGGGGTAGTCGAGTATAGTCAAGGGCGCGTGGATTTACAAAGGGTGGGCGTTGACGGGGAACCCTGCTGTGTAGCTCAGTGAGCGAGCGTACGAGACGAGGTAGAAAAAGAAACATACTGAGCGGGATGCGACCTGCGCGTCAAGCGTTTAAGCCAAAAAACGAGACGATTGAGAGAGAAAATTGGGCGATTGTGATTGAGAATTTTCATGACAAAAACAAAGAGAAAGCGAGAGAAAGAGAAAGAGATGGATGGTGGGAGAAGGAAAGAAAGTGCAAACGGCGACAGCACACTGGAATTAGTCCAGTTCTTGTCGCCGGCAGACGCCGCCACAACTCAACATGATGATGCACCCAGGGCCGCGAACCCGCGCCGTCGCATAATTAATCTGCTTTTCCCAATCTCTCCTTCCTTTTGTCTATATTCTGGATAACAGATATGTCAGCTCGCCAGCACTTTCCGCAGCTGCTTTGTTTTTCTTCCAGTATGATCTCCCATCGGTACTGACGCTCAACTTTGCAGACGCTCCCACGCTCTCAATCCGTTAGTCGGTCGCCTTCAGGCGGATTTGGTAGTACTCGGTACCGATGTGCCCCCGCCCAATCTCTGCCACGTCTGGCACGCACAGAGCCTGTCGTACTTTGGACAGATGGACTATTGGCGCAGGAGCATATCGATTATTCACACCACCGCTCCTAACGTATAGCGCTCCGTATCGCATTGCCGTGACCGTAGCTAAGGAATGCTGACGTCAGGTCTTACGGGGATATCATCCATATTCATTCTAATCTCACCTTTGTTGCTATGAAGCCGAGTATGAGTTGCTTACCCTTCGCGGCAAACTCTCACAGCAATGATTCGTCATTGCTGTTCTCGTGCCATACAACCCCGTGTCTTTATTAAAAATTTCTTTCAATGCTGGCCGGCACGTACCAAATGCCGCTCTCACTCTATTGGCTATCATTTACCCTCTGTCCTGAAGTTGACAGCCCCAACACGAACTGACGCTGTGCTTTCGGGAACAACTTATTGAGGCATCGCGGACTAGATTGTCCCGTCATGATGCCTTCAGGCACCGCAAATACTCTACCGGGAAATGCCATACGAGAGTGTCATGTGGAGGCAGCGCAGCTACAGAGCGTATCAAAGCACATCCGACATCCGAGAAACATCCTGCCGGGTCAGCATCGAGCCTTCACGAGGGTCTCGTGGACTTGCTGCATCGATGAGATATTGCCACTCCGGAATGTGGGACAGTATGCTCGGCCTAAGCCCCCAATGCACAACAACGACGTACTACTATGATGCGGGATGTGCTTTCCTCGGATCCGAGCAGATGTCCCTGTCTTGCGCAGCAGGGCGCCTTGATTTTCTTGATCCACTCTACTACCATCGGTACACTGGAAGCGTGATGCTTGGAAGCCTATTGGATGATGACTTGGCATTGAAGGTAGATCATTCGGCATCCATCCCTGCGCGGTATTTATGCGTTCATATATCTCTAGCATAACACATATGCGCCACGCGCGAAGAAACACAGCCTGTGTTCCTGAGTTACTCTATACAGTAGTGTCTTTGTCACTCACCGTCGTTACCGACGCAGTAACAACGATCAGCAGCCTTTGCTTGTGGACATGGCCCGCCTTAATACCCATCGTGCGTGTCCTCACCCGGATGTATTCGCTTACTCCTGCATATACCTACTCATCCGCATTTACACACTCTTTATGCAGACTACGACGGCGGTTCAGCAGCTCGTTCGGGAATATCGCTATGATCAGCAAGGCTGCCTCCTTTGCGCACCTCAGCCTCCATCCATTTACTAAGTCTCTCACAGGTGCTCACGCCGCGTCTCGCCATAGTGCTGGCATATTTTGCATCCTCGTTCGCAGCTAACAGGTGCCAAGTTTGTGTTGGAGATATGTGAAGGACAAGCCACGTGCCAAGAATCGAGGTCATGAAATAAAAAGTTTGGATGTCACACATCTGCTTCGACTTCCTGTCTGTTGGAAATTCCCTAGTGTGTATACGTTGACTACCGTGGATGCTGTAGCGACGGGTCGATGAGAAGCTCCAATGACCCTCGACATGATCAATGGTCCCGAAACGGGTAATCTGTTTATTGCACTATTATTACAAAATATTGCAGATGAAGTTCCTAGTCAGTAATGTGAATAAATACATCTTCAAAGCAAACGAAATCAGTTGATAGATACAAACGGCTCATTCACGCCAGCGTTAGTAGATGCACGCGCTCGTCTCGGACTGCGTACAGCAGTATGAATCGATGTCCCTCCGCCCGCCTCCGGACCACTGCCTCGCGCACTTGCCATGAATATCCCGCGTTGTGCGTCGGGAACGCGCCCGTAATCGTCTTCCACGCTTCGTCGTCTGAAACCCAGCTAGGCGATTTGGCCATTGCCTCAAACACTGGCATCGGGACGTCGATTGCCAAGACAGGGATGCCGGATTGTGTGGCGGACCTGATCTGTACGCCCATCTCAAACGCTGCGGGGAGCAAGCAACCGCAGTCAGCAGCGTACGTAAAAGACGAGAGGAGCATTATGATGGCTAAGGGGAGACACGTACCCCTGTCGAGGAACATTTGCTTCGTCTGCCTCCGCTGTTTCTTTGCATCGCCAGGCAGTATGAGCTGCACCTCAGGCATGTTGCCCAAGTCCTTTGCAGGCAAAACGCTTGATGATGGCTCCCCTACAACCGGTGTTCCTGACGTCGAGGCGTCGATCCGCTTCTGCTCTGCAATCTGCTGTTGAAGCCAGACGACAAGCTCATGCCTAGACACTGCCAAGAGACCACTGTCAGTGAACACCGTAAGTCCTTGCGGAAGTCTTTCAAAGCATACCATCGTGATCGGTGCCTCGCAGGATACTCTTTACCTTGAAAGCTGGCAAGTCGCGTCGTGCGGATCGTGGCCGAGGCAGAACCGTGAATCTGCAAGGAATACTGAACCTAACTTCGCGTGTCGTTTCGTACTAGTACACTCACAGTATGCCCTCACGACTGCACAGCTCGAAATGGTTCTCGTGTTCGCCACTGGGCAACCCCGACTCATACATGACGTCAGCACTGATGTTATGCCGCCAAAGCAACGATGCAACCTCCAGTCTCTCGCCGAGCTGGCCAGGCTCATATGAGATGACATAGACGTCACAGCGTCGCGGGCTCCAGAAGCCAAACGACCGCTGTTCCTTTAGGAGGGTCTTCACAGATTGAGCCTGGAATGCTGCGAGTGCGACGAGGATCTTCTCGAGCGATATCTGCACAGCCACGGCGCAGACATTCTCACCCTTAGGTTTTGGAGGAGAAAACTGGGATATCAGGTTATCATATCTGCCGAAGATTATGTTAACCATAATACGGTGCACCCGTAAGGCAACGACACTCGCCTTCCGCCTGCAGCAAAAATATCGCTGCGTTTGTTGCGCCGAACGACCTCAAAACAGACGCCATCTTTGAAATACGCATTGTGGCTGCTGATCATGAGAGGATGGAAAAAGACTGGACGCGTTACACCAGCAAGGCTTGCGTAGCGGATTGTCTGCCTCAGGTCGTCCACCGCAAGAGTAATCAGTGCAAGAAAGTGTGGCGACACCTTTTCGAGTTTGACAAGGACCACATCGATCTCTTCCTCTGCCCAGGAAATGATAAGATGACCAGGGTCGAAGGGAACAAAAAGCGAGACGAGACAAACCGATGTCGGATAAAATTTCTAGCTCGTCCACTGTGCTTCGTAGCAGACCCTTCTTCAATAGCATCGCGCGTTTCTGTGCCCATGATGACTTCGTCTGAGTGATCACATCAGTGACCGACGAGCGCATGTCCTCCGGGATGCGGTTCAGAGCCAGATCGATGACTTACGAACGCGGTCAGCTGCTGTATTGTAAAGCCAGGGGTAGGGGGCACATACTAATAGAGTGCGAGATATGAAGTTCGTAATGCTGAGAAAGAGATGGAAAGGAATCAAGACACTCATTAGCAATGGTGATGGCCTCTGCAGCCGCCGCACCGGACCCGTTCACGACATCGGGCGTGATGATGTCGAAGATCGCCGCCTTTGACACCCGAGGGTGTCCCGCGACTAGGCTATTCCCTCAGTCAGCTTCGTCCACATACAACACAACATGACACAGCAACCACACTCACTTCGCACGGAAGATATCTCCGATGTGGAAGCGCTTAATTCGCTTGATGTTGCTGCGCGCGGCCAGACGCGCGAACGGTACCAGCGCGTTGTTTGGGAGGGCAATGACTTCTCCGTGCTTATCCAGCAGTACCGCACGGTTGCCTTCATCCTTTGAATCCGTAACAGGCATGAGCAGCGGCGGCTCCAGATCGACGGCGCCGTGGAGCCGGAATATGGTTACAAGGGTATCATGCACGACACCATTAAGGGAGGCATGCTCGGGGAGCTCGAGTTCCATATCGTACAGCAGACCACGCAAACCACGGTTTGGCTGATTGAAAAGTGCAGCAAGGACGGCTTGATGATGCGGGGAGTCTGGCTTTGCTATACAGACCGTGACATATGCTACATGTGTGCGTTAATGGAAAAATACTCACTCATCATCCGTAATGCGCCCCTGAAGTACTCGTCTTCTAATCTTGGTGGCAACAGGTTACTCTGCGACAGCTCTAATGCTGTCGGCCGGTTGGCAGGATCGTGTTGAAGTAACCATATAATGACTGAAAATGAAAATGAAGATTGGCTAAAAGGAATTGCAAGACAGGATTTAAAACCTTACTCTGTCTCTGCCTAGATCGTCCGCCATCCCAATGTACCGGAAAAAAGACGTCGGGTTTTCGCAAATCCTCGATGACGGCGATGCGTTCCGCCCCCGTACTGAAGAAATAGTTCATCTCGAAGAATACGACCTAGAGATGAGGTCTGAAACTACAACACTGCCACAACCACGAGATACAACTTACCCCTAAACTGTACATGTCTGCCTTGGTATGGTTCCGGGGACCTTTTCTCGGAGACTGAACTTCTGGAGCGATATAAAGCTTCGTACCAACCTCTGCATGTCAAACATTAGAATTAAGTGTCTCAGGACGCAGGTGTTTATTGCACCTAGTGTCATATCCATTTCGACCAACACAGTGTGTGGAGACACATCAGAGGGATCAACCGCAGCTAGGCTCGACGTGGCTAAGCCAAAATCTCCAACTGTGGGCCCATGAGCAGACGAAATGAACGCGTGCACATGGAACACTCGCCTTTGCAGTCACCTTTGCCGTCTACAAATCAAATTAGAAAATGACCAATGACGACAGGAAGGGCCATACCGATAAAAATATTAGTCAGCTTAATGTCACGATGCAACTGAATGGCTGAATGAGCAGGTCATCGTGGAGGACGAATTCAGGTTACACACAATGCCTAGGCTAGACATATGCACAAGCGCATCCACGATCTGTTGAAACAGACGCCAAGCTTCATCTTCCGAGAGCCCCTCAGCTATCCGCTGTTCACATACACAAATACAACTTTTCAACCAATACGAGCCTGTGGAGCGTCTTTGAGTCCTACCTCCTTAAGCGTTTGACGTTCTACGAACTCCTACAGACGAACATGAAAGTTACCAAAGCTGCCAGTTTTACAACACATACCAGAGCAAGACTGACCATTTGGATATACAGCGTACGCATGACAGGAGGCGGCGGCGTACGTGGAACGACTTGCATCGCTGTGTCCTTGCGCGTATCGCCATTGTACAGATTATTAAACGGCTCATCGCTGTCCACATCAGCGTCACCATCGCTATCCTCCATCTTCGCAGAGCCCGACCCTGTGAAGTGTATGCTCGGGAAAGACGAGTGGCTCGCCGATGCCGAGTTAAGGTCGTCGAGGTCAATGCTGAACGGATCTAGCGAAGAATCTAAGAGACCGCGCCGCTTCTTCATGTGCTTGCGCATGCTGTTCGGGACAGACGTGCGCCCATCCGCAGTGGAATTCGATGTTGGCGAGCTAGATGCTGAGTTGCTATGTGCCTCGTCCGGGCCCGACTCCGAGCCAGACGACGCGGAGGTGGAGGATGGTTCGGAGAGTTCAACCCACGTCGTGTAATACCGGACAATGAAGCGGTGGGATAGTCGACTCAGTGCATTCACCTCCCGGAAAATCTTATTGTCGCCCTTGGTTGCGCGTAGCCTCACCTTTTTCACTGCGGTACGTGACAGTTCAATGATGATCGGATAGACCAAGCTAATCACTTTGTCACTTACCTGCGTAGATGCGGGAGTCAATCTTGTTGCGTGCCTTGACGACGGAACCGAAAGCCCCGCGGCCCTGCAGAAATGATATCAAAATGTCATGACTGGCATAATGCATACGGGGTCTCAC
This sequence comes from Albatrellus sp. MG142, assembly GCA_003314695.1. Classification (NCBI taxonomy): domain Eukaryota; kingdom Fungi; phylum Basidiomycota; class Agaricomycetes; order Russulales; family Albatrellaceae; genus Albatrellus; species Albatrellus sp. MG142. The sequence goes on from QLPM01000060.1 coordinate 8,674, forward strand.
CAGAAGTTCAAGCTCTTCCCAGTCCTCTTTCCAGCGACTCGTTTGTCGCGTTTTCGGTGGAGGAGCACGAAAATAATCAATTTCTGGGGAGCTATAATAGTGATGCGGTACGGGCGTCTTTGGAGCTTCGTTGCGTTCACGCGTAGCTGTCAAAAATTGAACATATACGTCGATCAAGTACTCACGTACCTGCCATAGGAATTGCTACGGTGTGCGTCTTCGACTGATAGGGCGAGGCTGTGAGGTCAGCGAGAACGCTCAAGCAAGAAATGTTGTTCTTCTTAGGGGCTAACATGTTCATGATGTGATGCTCCAGTGAAGGTGAAACAGACGCTGCACACCTTGAGAATGAGGATTGATAATGGGGGTAAGCTGAGACAACTTACATAGTCTCAGCGCAGCTTGTGCATCAGGGTAACGCTCTATGACATCTAAGCCAAGGAGCATTTGGAGAAACACAACGCCAACACAATGGATGTCGCGGCTCTTCGTATATATCAGTGTTGAGTCCATAGCATCTTTTGCCAACCTTAGTATTTATCAGTGAATTTAAAATGGAATAGACATCATGACGCTCGAAGGTAATACCAATTTTCTGGAAGTTGTAAGTCATTGGAAGCTGTGAGGATCGAAGACGCGTCCGACCCGAAAGGATTGGATCTATGCAGATCAAGCAAACGAACATAGTAGGCAACCTTCCCGACCTTGACAAGCTTCGACGAGTTCTGGCTGCCCACCAATTTCGAGAGCCCAACGAAGTTGACATTAAGCCCACGATGCACAAGATCGGCAGAGTGCACCACATGCAACGCTGATAGTATTTGGCGCAGGTAATCCTGTAATAATATAAGCGTGAGTATACGAAGATAAAGCAACTGAGGATACACACCAACGCACGCTCCTCGCGCAGGGACTCACAGTCTTCAAGTACATCGCGCAGGGTTACAGCGGGACGCTGTTCCGTGAGGATAGCGAGACGCGGAGAGCCGCTCGACTGGGGCATCGTCAACTTGACGGCGTAGATGCTGAGAAGGTTGACGTGCCGGATGCCGATGAGACGCTGGATCTCCGTCTCTACCTGCTTCAGCTTCTTGCGTCCCTGGCCGGTGGTGTAGTAGTGCGCATCGAACGTAACGACAAGGACCTCAAGAGGAAGTGTGGCGTTCACGTTGTCGCAGACAGGATCGGCGAGGTAGATGGTGCCAAAACATTCTGGACCATGTGGTAAGTATTGTGTAGCCCGTCCACGAGGTACAGCCAACCTTTCACAGGGTGGAAGAGCTTGACGACATTGAAATTGATACCGTCGACCTCAACTTCGGCATCGAACGATTGAGTCAAGATGTCTTCTACGGAAGAAGGCACCTCCGTCGCATCAGATTGAGCGCGCTGTCTCGCCTTAAACTTCTCGCGCTCGATCTGCTGGCGCTGTGCGTCTGCACGCATCTGCTCGTCGAAAGCTTCGGCCAGTAGCCTTGCCCTTTCCTTCTCCTCTGCCGCGTGAGCTTCTTCTCTTTCCTTCCTGGCCTGTAGCACCCATGAATGGTAATGATACATGGAAGATCACGGTAGGAAGTACACACCCTTTCCTCGTCCGTTGCCCGCCTGATCATCTCTGTGGCTAAAGAACCGACAACCTCGACAGGAGGAGTAACATTCGTCGTGATCCAGTCTTGTGCAAAGACAATAATCTGCTGCGATACGGGATGCAAGTTTGATAGCATGGAACAGGACTGTACACGCATACCTGAAATACCATCTCCGTGCCTGGATGTTGCTTGGTTTCTGCATGTATGGCTGTTGTGAGTTTCATGACTTGCTCACTCGCCAACCCCTTGATGGGCTGTTGTATCGTGAAAGTAGGGTATGCATGGGTAGGGTACGTCTTGGGTAAACTGCAGGACACGGGGGTATGTTTGGTTTCAGAAATGTAGGAGGGAAGGAGGAAACACACATTGTGTGAAGATGGAAGTATATCTTAGATGCATGTTCGGTGTCTGGGTGAGAAACTTTGATGATGAATTCGGCAAGCCTAGCAGCACTCTAGGAGACAAGCAGAAAGACGAAACATTTATTTTGTGACCCTGACGTCGGCGGACGTGCGAGGATCTAGCGCACCTTCCAGGCTCGAGGAGGGGGACAGTCAAGAAAGTCGTCAGCGTAAATGGACTTGAGAGCGGTGATTTCTTGTTGTTGGCGTTCATGAGTAGATTCCATCCTTCGGGCGCGTTCGGTGGAGGTGGATGTTAGGATATGGAAGATCCAGTCAAAGTAGGATGCGTTACTTGAGAAGGGGAGGGCCTCTTAGACCTCGGCAGCCCAAGCGTCCATGACCGTTGTTCTACGTGGTGTATGTTGTGGAGATGACGGCAAGAGATAAAGAGACGACAGTCTCTGCCGCCGGCGTCTCCAGTAATACCAGCCACAGAGTCGTTTAAGTGAGGTCAGTCGCCGGACCGCCACTGCCGCACCACTTCTGGATTACAAATGAGCTTTGTGTCAAAATTCAAATGCATGGATGCGTGTAGCGACTAGCTGCTATCTGCGAATGTATTACAGAGGTCGTGTGTCATTATACATACTATTGCATCCCATATGAGTGGGCCAGTTCTTGTATCCTTGTCACAGTAGACCTTGAACTTGCTGCTGTCGAACTCGAACGGCCTGGTCAGTCTTTCATAGTCCTTGAATCTGAAGAAATAGTTATTCGAGAGGGCCATGATACCGCGGGTCTTCAGCCTCGGTGACACATAGCTCGTCAATGACGCCCTGGCACGCTCGGCGCGAGACTTTGAGCTGCTGCTAGACTGGTATGTTCTTTTCGCACTGACGTTTCCCCCACGTCCTTACTGACCTAAGCGGGCACTCGACTTGCTCTCAAGCCATATACTAGTAGCGTATGGCTTTCGGGACAATTTGTGTGCAGGTTATATATAAATCGTAGTTAACCTAATATATTTCCCTCAGTCTTCTGACGAAGAGACTGAGAATCTTTTTTCTATTCTACAATTGCCCCGTGCTGTGCGCGTGGTGAACTATCTTCAATAGGAAACACAGTAGGACATTGCAGTTGAAAGTTTGCGCTTAATGATCTATCGTTTGTGGTGATGGACTGGTGGCTTTTATATTGTACGCCGGTCTCCTGTAAGAGCAGATCCCTCGAAGAATGCAATAAAGTACGATGTCGCACAGTATTTGAAACCGGACTAGAGGTGTAGTATATAACGTGTATGAAAGGAATATAGTATCGTACAGTTAACGAGGTACGAGCTACAAGCCAGAATCTGCATTTTCAAGCCATGGCTTCAGACTAAGCACCACCTGTCTGCCAGAGGTTGTCCCCAGCCTGACACGATCCCGCCAGATAACCCAATTTGAGTTGAGACTTGGGAACACTGGTCTGTATGCCGGCGGAACCCAGCACACTCGCCGATTGCCCGCCGAACCCACCCGCCAAATCCACCCGTCTCTTCGCAAATCAAACATAGTATCCGGAGAGAGAGGCTCATGGCCATCCGCGGCGCACCGGGGGCGGTGCTGGGGGGGTATGGGGATGAGGTCAGACTCGTGGTCCGTGACGATATATTTGTGGTTATCGAAGAAGTTGCAGGATGCAAGTAGATGCGTCGTATCGAATTCGAAGAGTAGGGGAACCTCTTTAGCTACTCGCACTGACTCTGTGTCCCAGAGGCGCACTTTGCCGTACCAATCACTCGACAGCAGCCGTGTCCCATCAGCTGCCCAGGCGAGATGTGTTATGGACAAGTTACCAACACTCTGTTCAAATATGATTTCACCTGAGGTAGCGTCAAGCAGGCCAAATTCTCCATCTCGAATCCACGCGACCAAATCGTTCTGTGGAGGAAACACCGAATTGATCGACGTACTTTTCCGAGCCGAAACTTTTGATTTCCATACACGTTTGCGGTGGTCTAGGTCCCAGAGCTCGACTTGTCCCTGATCGTCCCCAACTATGATCTGTCTGCTGTTGGAATGGAATGCGACGGAACGTGCTCTCCATTTAGCAGAGCTCCTGAACCTGGCATACAGCTGACCAGAGGGAAAGTTCAATATGTGGACGTATGCCTCCGGCGCTCTGCATAGCGCGAGAAGCTTGCCATCTGGGGATAGGGCAAGGCGGGTGACGATGGGGCCTTTGTGTGGCAACTCTGTGCGACTCAAATCCCACAAACGTATAGTTTTGTCGGCGGCTGCAGATGCAAGAAGTGATCCATCAGGGGAATGCTGGATGGCAACAACGTCGCTCAAATGAGTTCGGAAGTAACGAATTGACTTTCCGGTCCGAACATTCCAGACCCTACAGCCAGCTGTGTTAAGCAAGTCGGTACCGGCTAGCTGTGTGGAGTCCGGCGAGAAGGACAGGCCACATAAAGCATGGACTTCTTTTGACTCTTTACTTTTTGATCCCAACGGCGAGAGTGAGCTCCTGCTAGCACTGATTGTTCTTCGCTTTGTCCATTTATGTGCATCTAACACAATGACACTCGCTGTTCGGGACCAAGAAGCCGCAAGATTCTTCTCCGGGGCCATAGCAAAAGCTAAATTTGGTCCTAGACCGTCATGCCGCTCGATACAGGATGCTGATTCAAGTTCCCAGATCGCTACGGATCCCCCTGGCGATGCGACCACCAGCCGATTTGGGTCTATAAATGTTAACGATCTTGAAGGTCCAGATTCGCCTAGCACTGTTACGGATCCGTGAGTGGTGTCCGTGGACCAGACGTGGACCTCAGTATCGTCGCCTCCGGATGCAATACGTAGACCATCAGACGAGAATGCAAGGGACCAAATTGCATTTGAGTGTCCGTTATATGTGCTCATACGTCGTCCAGTTTCTGCGTCCCAGACAATGACGGTTCTATCGACTGAACCTGATGCGATGAACTTCCCATCAGGTGAATACACGATTGCAGTGATGGGTTGATAATGACCCATCATGACCTGCAGAAGCGCACCAGTGGAAACATTCCATAGCTGTGCGGTGTGATCAAAAGAACCAGACGCTAATCGCCGTCCATCTGGAGAAAAGGCAATGCAAATACATGCACTAGTGTGCCCCTCCAGCACACGTACACATGCACTCCATGACTGCTCTTGGCCTTCCAAGACGTCGATGCCGGATCGCGATTTCAGTCTATAAACCTGTGATAGGCGAGATTGGAGAGGCAGGAATGGGATGACGTGATGGTGGAGCTGCAGACATGCCAAACTGATCGCGGGAAAGAACTCTTCTGTCATTCTCGCACCATCGTCCAGGAGGAGCAGAATCTCAGTTCGCTCAGGGGCCGCTTCCTATTTCCAATAAGTGTTCGACGACAGCTGAGAGATCAGAGCATCTTACCTTGACCTTCCTGTGCGCAGAATGCAGAGCAGCAATCGCCCCTTCTAAATCTCCTAATAAACTCATCACTTCTAGCCAATTCAGAAACTGCTCCGAGCAGAAATGTAGCAGAAGATCAAGTATGTTGTCGTGAATACCGCCATTTACGAGATGCGATGCCCAATGTCGGCAGGCATACTGTACATAGGCGGGAAGATGAGTCGTAATACGGCTTTGTAAGTCAGCGACCTCTTGATTGAGGAGTGATGGATCTTCGACTTTGCACATGTTCGGAGAAAGAACCTGCAAGACTTGCAGACACTGCTCAGCAAGCAACGTATGTTGAACCCGCGCATTGATAATGAAGTTACTGTCTTTGCAACGATCGCCGTCGACAAGGAAATCATGAGATGAAGTATGAATCAGACGAACTGGGCCATCTCCGGTGTCGGGGACAGTCACGACGGAGTGCAGCCTGCGAAGTGTTAAACGGACGGTCCTCTCTTTCAGGCCCAACAAAGCCTCGAGACTTTCAGGGTCAAGCGGATCCAATAGCAGAACGACAGTACCAAGCACCCTTTTAAGCCTCGCCCGCTGGTCTACCGAGATGCTTGGGAATGCATCATGGAGAACTTGTAGATATAGTGTGTCCAAGTGCTGATAAGGCGAGGCCTTGTCCGACGCGACGTACGCCGTGGTCATGAGACGCATGAGCTGTTCTTCCGGGTTACTAGCACCGTGATATTCAATGAAATCAGCGGCTGTGGCAGCGAAGATAAATAGCCCTTGAGACTGCTCCACCAATCTAGTCAGATGTTTCTCTGAAGGCCAGGGGGATGGCAGCGAGAACGACTCTGCGATTTCCGAAAGACGTTCCTTGAGATAGACATGAATATCTTTGTTTGAAATACCCTGTGGAATACTGTTAAGGGTTAACGTGCTCGTATCGTTCGCCAGATCCTTCTGGTGAAAGCCCTGCTGGACATTTGTCACAGGCCTGCTCGTGATTAAGATCTTCAGTGGATGAAGGCGTTTAGTGAATATCGAAAGAGCTTTGAGGATGGTCGACGTCGCGCTTTCTTCCTTGCACTCGTCAAGAGCGTCGATGACGATGATACATGATGGGAAGCCCTCAGCTACCTCACGTATGACAGCTTCCAGAGGTTCTACAATGAGCTTCTGTAGCTGCCTCGATGTTAGAGCAGACTGCAAGCCAGGATCCGCGCGCAATGCCTCAGATACATGCCCTCTGAAAGAATCATTGAATGAAGAGAGCTGGTTTGCGATGGTGGGGAAGATGAGATTGACGTTGCTGCGCTCCGTATCATCCCTTGAGCAAAAGAACGAAGCCCCAAGCTTTCTCGCGTCGTCAAAGCGGTTCGCGATCGTCTGAGCGATTGTGGACTTTCCGGTACCCGCCATACCGTCCAGCCAGAAGATGCGACCCTTGGCATTCCATGTCATCGATATAATGTCGTCTGCTGGGAGATCTTTCTCCTCGAATCAGTCTTGTATTCTTTGGAGGATTTCCGTCCTGGTGTCTTGGGAGCATGGCTTTCGATTGCTTTCTTGACTAAATTGGGCTGCGATTACATGTCGCGGCATCGGTCCATCTTGGCCGTGCTCAGCCCAACGACTACGAATACAGAAATGCTTGGCGTACCAGGATTGATTATCTGGAAACAACATCATAACGTTGAATAGACTAAGCGGGACGTTGGGATGACGAACCTGGCCAATGGCATGCAATCCGTGACTTGTAGTCTCTGCTAGTTTTCGAATTCCACTTTGAATGTCGTCGAAATTCTCGCCCAACTCGGTTCGTAATCCCTATGCATACGTCAGGCGCCAATAGCAGTCATTGATGGTCCTCAGACGGACCTGTATGCCGAGCTCTATCATGATCGAACTCTCGAGCTGTGCCACATTCTCAACAATAACACAATCGTCATCATCTGCAGACTGCCTACCAGGAAGCTGTCAATGGACCATTTCAGCTTCCTCAGACTGTCCGCTATGTCTGTGGCATCTTGGTCTGCATGAATCAGACGAGAAAATTGGTCACGCCGCCCAATCCGTCCGAGGTCGTTTGTTATGTTATCGATTGACCTGTGTGCCCAGATCCGGAGTTAGACTGCTGTATACAATTTAAAAAGGTATGATTGACTTGGAGAGGCCTTCTATACGGCGATAAAGGTCAGGCGGACAGGTTTTGGCGTTCTTCAACGGGCCGTCGAGGAGCTTGAGTAGACCATTGAATAATGGTTCCAACGTAGCGATATCTTCGGCACTCTGTACTGCTTTCTATTGCGCAAAAGCAAACAATCAATGCGAGATTCAAAGAGAAAGTGAAGAGAATGCATACAGCGGCTTGTTGTAGGACCTTAAGAAGGCCGAGCGCTGCAAGGTGCAGAGGAGGATATGTCGTAGATGCCTGTGCTACGAGCTGCAGGACTTGTGTACAATCTGAAAGTTTCGGGGGCTTCACGATGTCCTTGACCTTCGCTGGTAATGAGGATACGGGGTGGAATGGGGCTGGGGATGTCATCGTTGCAAGACAGGGTGAAAGGAGAGCCTGTTGGAAATTCAGGGTTCGGAAGGCCGTCGGCGAACTTACACGAGCGAGTGCGGGGTTGGTCAAGCAGGTATATTGCGTAGATACCTTGTATCTGTGCCTTCTTGCGCGATTGTCTTGTCGGGCTGTCTTGCCCTGAACAAGCGCGCTGCACGCGTCGGTGCTATTGTTCTCTGGCCTGTTTTTCTTCAGAGCCCCCGGGCGCTCAGAAGTTGGCAGTCGCAATGCAAGTGGTAGGTATACATCGAATGCTATAGGTCCTTACTGTCGTCGGGCCGTGCGCAAAACGGTATCATCCATAGAATGACTGCAAATTCCGATATAATCGCAATAAAAGGAGTTGTTTAATCGAGGCTAATCGCTCGAGTGGCTACAGCCAACCTTCCGCACTTCATGTTCCCTCGCTCTCTGAGCCCTCACTCTTTTATTTTGAAGAGTCGCGCATTTTCACACCGTGCAGCTCGCACTTCGAAGAGGCCAATACGCTCTACCGCACACTCATTTTGGGACAGTTCCGACATCGCCGGCTGCTCGCGTCGACCCTAGTGTCTATGCCTATCACGTATGGTCCATGGCAGCATATGGCTAGGATCCGATTGTCCAGGCATTCGTCCGGACCGGGAACGGCCATCTCTCTGGCTTCAACTCAATGGTGTTCGTAGCCCATTGGCAGATGCACGTGCCGCCGTCCATGCCAAGCAACTCAGAACGGCAACGGTGTTGCTGAGGTGGAGTACGTATATCTTAGCCCCCGTTCTCGTTTTGTATGGAGTTCCTGGATGCACTGCTATGTCTACCGGGACCTGTGGCGGATAGAAGTGGGTACTTCTCTGTGTCGA